>JAODAL010018176.1:0-75492 GCA_025379985.1 Phyllomedusa bahiana
AACCCATGTTTTGTGTAATCTCTTGTAGTAGTATGTACACAACTAGAATACATGCTTAACATATCCATAGGACTCATAGCCCTGTGAAATTAAAAAAAAAAAGGCCCTTTTGGGGGGGCCCCTCGGGGCGGGGACAATTTACGGTCGTATTTTAAAAAAAAAAAAAGTCAAAACCCTGAATTTTGTGTATACACACTATTCCATTCTATTTTTTTTTTTAGGGGACCCCTAAAGGTCATTGTATAGCTTAATAAGGGAAAAGCCCCCTGGTGAAAAAATGCCCACTAGGGGGATAATTTTTTCCCCTGAGTTTTTTTGATGCTAAAAACCTTAAGGATAAGGGTTTTTTGGGGCCCTTTAAGATACTTGTTTCTTTGACTTTTCAAAATATTGTTTTGTTGTGCAATGAAAAAATAATATATTCCTAAGGGTGCGTCCCATGGCAATGGAAAATTTCCCGGTCGGTTTGCGACCCTTTTGTCCTTTGTGTGCCCCTGCACACGGCCGGGGGGGGAGGACGGGGTTTCTCCACGATGATTAAAAAAAAAAAAAAAAAAAGCCCCCCCTTCACATTGATATGCACATTTCCCCCCAAAAAACCCGGGCGGAAAAAATTTTTCTCATGATCAATGTTTTGCGGGGCGGCCTGCGGGCGAAAACCCCATAAAAGCAGTGGGGGACTGCGCACGGGTTTTTTTCCCTAGGTAGAATTTTTGACCCGCACTCAAAGCAATTTTTGTGAAGCGAAAAAAAAAAAAAAACATTTATTTATACAAATATTCACAGGCTCCCAACAAATTTTGGTTTTTTTTAGCAAAAAAAAGGGGGACTTGAAATAAATTTCTGACTTTCGGTCCAAAAGACCTTTATCAAATAGTCACATATGAGCTGTAGGAACTGGTAGGTACACGGCCGTAGCCCTTTAAAGATAGTGGGACCCGGTTTTCCAAGAGCACCTATGTTGTTCATTTTCGGACGGTTTTTCAGGCGTTCTGCAAAACCGCAAACCGCCTGAAAAACCGGCCGAAAACCCGTGCCGTGGGGACATACCCTTACCATTTTGTACCCTGTATTTATTGACAGTTTTTCCCACAACTATGACTAAACAGTTTTCAAATATATACCTATTAATCCTGACTAACTTTATTAGGCTTTTATCAGACGTTTGAAGTGGTTTTCTCATCACAAAGATTAGCTTTCAACAGGTAATTGAAGACTTTTCTAAATACATTGCTCCTTTGATTTTACTTTAGTCATGAGATAAGATATTTGATCTGCTCTGAGTGCACACAGGTTTTATGGTTACCTAACCGTAACTCTGCAATCTGATTAGATCAGAGTGATGTCACCATGGTCTGGAGAGCTCACTCCAGCAGACTAAATATATCTAACTAGATAAGCTTTTATGTACATATAAGCAATTGTTTTCAGTCCTCATAGCATTGGTAGCTTTTGTTTACTGAAGAGAACATCTCCTACATGTCAGGGTCACAGCTCAGCTAAATATGCTAATCTCTATAAAACCACCCACACCCGGGAAGGGGACCAAAGTGAAAAAAAAGACATTAAGGTTTTTGGGGTTGTTCTCACTACTTTGATTCATTTTGCCTCAGTCCTGTTTTCTTGGTTTCATTTGAATTCTGAGGCCCGTGTTTACTGGCTTCTACTAGCTGCATTTAGAAGCCAGGTCTTGTAGCTATAGTACCAGTGTTTGGCAAGCCTTCAGGAGAATTTGAACAGGTCTGTAGTTTATAGTGACCTAAAGACTGATGCAGCCCATACAAGAGGGGATATCTCAGAATAGGTAGGACACTGTTAATGGACACATATATTGTAAAGTGACTTGTTTTTTGCCATGTCTTTAACATAAAAAGCAATCCTTGTAGTGAGAAAACCCCTTTAAAGTTTTTGACAGTCTGACATCATTGATCCCTAATCATCCTCAAACCCCTTACAAGATCTCTTGATCATGATCAATGGCTGCACAATTTTCCCACTCCCACATTTCACTGTTCTGGGATGACCTTTGACTTTTTGCCCTCATTAAAACCATACATCAAAGCCCTTCCAACTTCCTTTCACCTTCATCTGAAAAAGATTTCTCAAATCCACTTTTTTCTCTAAGCCACCAAAATGCTGGTTCAACTACTGCAAGATCCATCCCTGTGTCCACTCCCCCCCCCCCCCCCCCCCCCAATCCAGCTCAACTCTGCTACCAGTTAATCCACCTGTCTCTGCGTCATTTCTCCACTCAGTCTATCAACTACTGACTACACATTGTCAGAAGAATTTAGTATAAACCATTAACTATGACATACAAGGCTCTCCATAACCTGCCCTCCCCCACCAGACTCTCTGATTTAATCGCCTGACACTCCCATCCCCAATGTCATCTTCAATCCTCATAAGACCTCCTTCTCTGCACTCTCCTCTTGTGTGCTCCACACACAATCGTCACCAAGCTTTCGCCCATGTACCCCCCATACTCTGAAACTCGCTACCACAACACATCAGACGCTCCCCCTTGAAACCTTCTAAAATTGACGTTTTAAGGCCACTCAGAAATCTTGTTCAGAAAACCCTACAAACTACAATAATCCTGCTGCCACTACATGACCATCCACAGGGCTCCTTTCCTCCTCTCCCCTCGCCGATTGGAAGGCTTCACAGGCAGGCTCTTCACTCCCTCAGTTCCAGTTTGGTGCTTGTTTAGTTCACTCCTTAACGACCGCCCACCGTCTTTTGACGGCGGCCGATGCGGGTCGTTCGTCTGCAGCGACGTCTTTTGGCGTCGCTGCAGACATCGGAGTTTGCGGCGCCCGGTGCCGCAGCTGCACTGAGATTGGGGCTGTACTACACAGCCCTGACCCCAGAGCATCTCCTACGAACACTGGGGAGCGGGGGAACCTTAACCGCACTGTAATCAAAGGGTTTCCCTGCTCTGTCGGGTGATCGGAACGCCCAGTGACCCGACAGAGCCCAGGGAACGGCTGCACAGTCAGCCCTAGGGACCTAGAGTAGCCCCAGGACTGTCTGTGTGACAAGCCAGTGACCAGGGCAGCCTGTGTGCTGTAATGATCACTGCCTGTGTCAGACTGACACAGATTATACTGTTTTAGCATATATGAATATGCTAATACATTACTAATTGTAAAAAAAAAAAATAAAAAAAAAATGTAAAACAGTTCTCCCTTCAGGGGATTTAAAAAAAAAAAAATGAATACAAAAAACAATAAAATAAAAATAAATATTTAATGAAAAATAATTGTGCATATATTACACACACAAAAAAACTACACATATTAGGTATCCACACAACCATAATAACCTGTAGAATTAATCTAACAAGTTATAGTGAACTGTGAATGGTGTAAAAAAAAATAAAAAACACAAAAAACTTTTTTTAAAAAAAATCTGCAATTATTTATAAGTGAACTTAAGCTATTCCCCCATAAAGTACAACTTGTCTCGAATAAAACGAGGCCTCATAAAACTGCGTCATTGAAAAAATAAAAAAGTTACAACTGTTGAAATGCAAGGAGGCAAAAACTAAAAAAATGTTCTGGTCATTAACTACTTTTCAGGCGTTCGGCTTAAGGGGTAATAATCATTGCACTTGTTTTTGTCCTATGTATTTAAACCCCCCTTTTTTTTTATATGTAACCTGTAACTAATGGCATTTTAAAATACAAGCAGTCCCCGACTTACACCGTTCTGACTTACATCTGTACCCTAATTACAAAGAGAGACTTAAGGGGCATGCTGGCACTTGTAGTTCCATGTTCCACAGCAGATAGTAGCTGTGGAACAACAAGTGCCAGCATGCATGAATAAAAAAAATTCTATAACAACAAAAAAAAAAAAATAAACAAAAAATGGACGGCATGTTCTTAAAAGTCATCCAGGTTGATGTTGAAGTAGCGGATAGTCTCTTTTTGTGCCCTTTATTGTACCATCATGAAACTCACCTCTGTCCCTCCTGATGTAAAAATGATATCTTCTGGTAGTCCTTTTACCATCCTGGCTATATGTGCCCGTGCAGTGTCTATAAGCTGTTTGGCTTTACATCCTGCATATAAAAAGGTAAAAAAACAACAAAAAAACAAACATATATAACATGTATTCATTTAACATGCCTAAAGATGTCCATAAATAAACTCAGTTTTGCTACATCTGTATTAGCTAACTAGCTAACCATCCTAACCATAGCTAGCTAAATAAAAAATTATCTGGTGCTTATTTCTATGGTCCAAAGAGCTTTAGCCCTGCAGTAATACCTGGGAGAAACAGTTCACTGGAAGTATTTAGAGGCTGCACCCTTGTAAGAGCAGGAGGTGAGCACTAACTACTTTAGCAGGATTACTTTTTAAACTTTAAACACCTCTACCTGGTGGACTACACATGTAGCAAATGTTATTGTAGATGACAAACCATGTGAATGTGATAGGCTTAAAACACAAGGCCTATGGCCTGCATTAACTATGCATTAGTGTTACAGATAAAAAGGGATGAGAGCACTAACCTGACTGAAACGCAAGGCTGCTTGGTTCATCTATATTAATGATTTTCTGCTTTATTTTATTCTTTTCCGTGATTAACTTTGCCTTCTTATTTTTAATGTAATTAAAGGAAGCAGAATTATCTAACAAGTAAAGCATGAATCAAACATGTCCTATAAATGCTGCTGTCCATTCATGGAAATTTCATATATAATATATATTTGTGGCAAAAAAACTTTGACACTTCTGTGCCTCGCCCTACAAAAATGCACCAAAGTTTTGCCACAAATTATTATTATTCCGAAAATGTGATGCGGTTTAAGACAGCCTAGTCTAACTTTACTAAGTGTTAGACAGTATTGATACATTTTAGAGAATAATCAACGCCAACTGAGGGTTCTAGGAAAAACTTTGCCTAGTTTCCTTACTTTTTTTTTGGGGAAAAGAAACTAATAGCTCAAAGTAAAGAGCTTAAAAAGTATGGCATACAGTGGTGGTGTTATACAGTAGCTAAATAATACAAAAATATCATATCCAAATTATAGTGTTTGAGCAGTACACCAATAAAGTGCTAAAACAAGTGTTTAACCCCTTACTGATATGTGATGTATGAGTATGTGATCATGCCGGTAAGGAGCTATGAAGTAGGGTCACTTGTTGAGTCCACTCCATTACTCTTAAGTCCGCTCCATAGGCAGCTGGTGCCACCTACTACAGCTGACACCTGCCACTAACAGCAGGGATCGGAGCCGGCTCCAATCACTGCTGTTTAATCATTTAAACATCCTGTTGACTGCGGAAAGCAGAATCTAAATAAATGTGCTGCACAACGTTCCTCCCTTTGATTAGCATTCCCATGACAAGATTGTGGGGTGACAGGCTGTTAAAAAAGCAGCTAGAAGCCTGATAAATACTTCCATAGCTGCCATGTTAGCACTTCTGTTATTTCCTGCCTCAGAAATACTACAAATTCTATATGAACAGAGGATTTATACCAATATATCACTGCAAATAATAATCCCTGTTAAAACATAACTTTTACTAGACTATCTAAAATATTAATATCTAAACCCCTATATATTACCACTACATACCTAGATGTCATCTAGGTATGTAGTGGTAATATATAGGGGTTTAGATATTAATATTTTAGATAGTCTAGTAAAAGTTATGTTTTACAGGGATTATTATTTGCAGTGATATATATTTCCTGCCTCAGGCAGAAAATAATAGAACTGTCATCTTGGTACACCCTTCAGCATTATCAATGTAATGCAGAAGGGTGAACAAGGGATTACACCCGTAGTGGTCAAGTAACCTATAAGGACTAAGTACAAATGTAAAAATATTAATACAAAAAGTTTCAAAAATAAAAGAAAAAAATATTGGAAATTCAAAACATCCCCTTTTTGCCATTTTACAAATATAAAAAGTTATCCCGTATGCTGAACACCACAGAAGAAAAAAAAAAGATTTTTGGGTCATCTCATGTCCCCCTAAAATTGGAATAAAAAGCTACATGTAACCCAAAATGGTACCATTAAAAACTGCACTTCAGCCTTTGAAAAATGAATCCTCACTCAACTTCATAGGTTGAAAAACAAAAAAAGATTATTCGTTGCAGAAAATGATGCCACTGCGCAAATTTAAGAAATAGAGAATATTTTTATTTTTTTAAATTACTAAAACAAAAATCCTACGTATTTGGTATCAATGGAATACAGATAACACATCATTTATTCTGAATGCAATAAATACAAAACCCCTACAAAAATGGTGGAAGTACATTGTTTTTCACATTTCATCCCCCTTACAATTTGTTTTCGGTTTCCCATTATATTCTATGGGATGGTCAACTGCACAAATAAAAAGTACATCTTGTCCCAAAAAAAACAATGTCTTATGTCTATGTAGATGACATTTTTTTTTTTTAAAGTTATAGCTCTTGGAGAGCAGGGAGGAAAAAATGAAGAACCAAAAAAATTACCAGTTATTGTTAACACTAGGACTACTGGACTCGTGACCCCGCCTAGAACTACTGAAAGGAGTCATTTTGACTCCTTGCTTGTTTTCGTTTATTTTTAGAGTTTCATTTGTGGTTATTTATTAATAATTATATTTTTTGTAATGTATTATTATTGTGAGATCCAACAGTAATGCTTTTGATTGTTTTTTTTCTGCTTTTCTTATTTTTCTACAGAAAATAACAATAATTATAATAGACGTTTTTCAAACATTTTTTTTTATTCAAGTGCACACATATAAACAACAACTGAAGAACAAAAAGCAGAGAAAATGTAGGTGGAGGAGCATAAAAATGAAAATATGGCGCAGAATTCACCTTCTAAACATTTTGTGTTTTGCATTTTAGGCATTGCCTTTGATTTATGGCAGTACATTGCCCACACAAAGACTTACCACAAGTCTTACAATTGCCGACAGATCTATTTTTCTTGCACTTTTCTTTGATCTGGCAAAATTTTGTTTGAACCATCACTTCTGAGCATGTAAAAACTTGGGACGTGGAACCCTTTTCCCTATCTGTGACATAAGGACCACTCAACTCTCTCACAAGCGTTTGCAAAAATGCCTTGCGTGACATTTTTTGGTGGGTAATCTCCTTGAATATTATCCATGCATTTATACCCGCAAAGTCTAAGGCATTTTCAAATGCATGAACAGGCCATCTCCTTGTGCATGTTCGTGTGGTATATTTTCGTGCCATCTGATCCACTACATCTACTCCATATTTTGTTTCATTGTAAAACTTTACCGTTTCTGGAGTTTTTTTAGCGGAATCAGACGCAACAACAACATCTGGATGGACGGAACTCAAAATGACAACATTTTTGTTGACCTTTCCTTGATATACTGTAAGTGTAAAATTGTCTTCATTTCTAAACACTTTAGTGTTGTACAATTCCTCTTTCATGGATTTTATTTCTTTAGGCACTTCTCGCCTTATCTTCTTCAGTGTTCCCACGATGGTTGTTCCTTTGCTTTTTAGCTGTTTAGCTAATTTTACTGAAGTAAAATAATTATCGGTTGTAACATTGCGACCTTTTTTCAAAAACGGGTCCAATAACTTCATTACCACATGGTCAGCTAAACGGTCCTCAGCACGGCGTGTGTCATCTTTGCCTAGATAAGGGAAGCCATTTGCCAGATATTTGCTATCCTTATCAACAGCTAGCCAATATTTGTGGCCATATTTATCTGGTTTGGAAGGCATGTACTGCGTGAATGGACACCTAGTTTTGCTTGGGAAAAGTTGCTCATCCACCGTTATGTATGGGCCAGGTTTGTAACACGCAATACAATTTTCAATAAACCTGTCCCACACAGTAGAAAATAGAGCAAACTTGTCCGTTTGCAGTCTCTCCGATCGAGTAGATTTCTCATCAAATCTGAGAAACCTCATAATTTCAACAAAGCGGTCCCTAGACATTTTTCGCTTTGCAAAACGGTATTCCCCAGTCATTACACCAAATACTGCTAATCGAGTGACGGTTCGTGCCAGATATTCCACAAGCATAGAATATCGCAATGAATGCATCTAGCTCCTCATCAGATAGAGTAAACTGTAAATTATTGTTCCTGCATGCTTCTGCAAGCGTACATTTCTTTATATGTGTCAATATATATGAATCAAAAAATAAACGCCATGCGCTCAAAGGACTATCGATAATGATATTTCTTCTGGCGTATCCTGTAGGGCCAGGTGCTTCTCGAAGAATATTTTGGCTGTCACGCCTACCAGGCAAGTGTTCTCCAATTTCAACAGGTTTCCATTGAATACCATCCGCTGAAACTAGTATTCCTTCAGATTCGCCTTCTCTGGTGTTTGTTGTTGCATTACCTTCGCCGCCATCGTTACCTGTTGTTCTTTTTTTTTGTCCACGACCAGGAGGATGGTCACGAGGCAACATAACTGCATGAGCCCGATCCCCAGTTGATGTGCTTGGAATATCTGGAAAAAAGTTGATGAATATTTAGAATTTTTGTTTTGTAAGGGTCCGTGCACACTGGCTGGATTAGCGGCGGAATATCCGACCGGATATTCTCACCACAATCCGGCCCGTACCTGCCCGCTCAGGTACAGAGCGGAGTTTCATACCTGAAGCTCCGCTCCGAACCCCGGGCTGGAGCCGCTGTCTGGGACGGAGCCGTGCTTGTGCGTAAGCAAGCGCTGCTCTGTCCCTGACAGCGGCTCCAGCCCGGGGTTCGGAGCGGAGCTTCAGGCATGAGCGGGCAGGTACGGCCTGTATTGCGGCAAGAATATCCAGATGGCTATTCAGCCAGAATTCTGCTAGTGTGCACAGGCCCTAACTCAGTGTGTGGAAGAACAAATAAATACACATATCTACTTACCTTCTGGATTTGTTCCTTCTGAGTCTTCAGATTCACTTGATATGTTCTGAGGAATGAAATCTTAATCACTGTCAGAATCAAATACATGTTCCTGCAATTCGGATTCCGATTCATTCTCCGGTATGGATTGGAAAAGTAGCCAGAATATCCTGAGGCTTTATCAAACGTCTTCTCTCCATATTCCTCACAAATTCCATAATTCTATATAGTTCCCTGCTGAAAAATAGAAATCAAATGAAAACTAAAAGAAATAATAACTGTTTCTGCCACCTTCAAAAGTAGGTGGCTGAATCAGTTGACAGGCAGCTAAACTATTTCATAACAATTCATACCTGTATGAGTCTTCAGAGCTCGTATGTCTGCGTCTGTTCTCTTTGTCTCTTCAGCTGAACTGATAGTAAAGTTACTATCCAGAATACTGTCTCCTGCTAGAACCTTAGAAAAACACCACCCTTCATTAGCATAAGATAAGAGCCTAGAGTAAACAAGCTATTTTGTTCAGCATTACACAGTAATACAAGCAGGTAAAACACAAGGAAAATGTAAAAAGTTGACATGTAAATTGAACTACATCTATATGAACATCAGGGTAAATAAGACAGAGTGAAAAAAATTATGCACAAAACTTTATAGCAACATTTAGTGACAAAAGGACCTCAAAATATAGTAGGGAGTCAAAATGACTCCCTTCAGTAGTTCTTGGTAAATTTTGAAAAAAAACGCGCAAATTTTTCACCAAAATTATTTATTCTCACAAAATCTTTTTTCACATCATATTTGAGGAAAAGTCACCGAGTTTCAAGCCGGAATTCTGAAAAATGTAGTCACAGAAGAGAAATAAAAAACGAAAGGAGTCAAAATGACTCCATCAGTAGTTCTAGTGTTAAAGGGTTAAATAACAGTGTTAAGCAGCAGCGTAGTATAAAGCTAGGTTCACACTGTGTATTTGCAGGGCGTAATTACACCCCGCAATTACGCCGTGTTGCCGGGGGCGGGGCGGGAGTGGGGGGGCCGGCCGGCCCATAGACTTGCATTACCAGCGGCGCGTATACGCAGCTGGTAAATCACATGTCAATTATCTCCCCCCTCGGCGTATTCGCCGAGCAGGGAGAGGAGACGTAATCCATAGGTCTCTATGAGAATTGTGGATTACCGTAATGACTGGAACGTTTTCAGCCGTAATTTGCGCACTCCGGCGCGTAATTACGGACTGAAATACGTCCAGTTTTAAGCCGTGTGAACATGGCCTTACAGTGGTATACAACATCCAAACCAGCAGCCATGGTAGACAGCTAGATGACGGACTCACTAAACATTAGAGGTCCTAAACACTATGAGGGACTCATGATGATACTTCTGCCACTACTGTGGAGAAATAAAAAAATTGGCATATGCCACATTTGCACAGTGAAGTTTTTAACTTTTGACTATTTGAAAAGGGAGAAATGGGCCAGAAATTGTAACAAATTCATTATTGTAAATGATAGAAAGTGGTGCAAATCTAGCACGATTTTTATTTGCCTGTAGCACAGTATTTTCACTGTTGAGCTTAGGTTTTTATACTGGTGTATGAATTTCCTTATTATTATTATTATTATTCTCGTGTCTTCTGTCAGGCTATGTCTACACAGCACAGGTTTTTCATTGGATTTACGGCGGATTCAGTATTTAAAATCTGCCGAAAATCCGACTGTACCCAGTGCTGTGCAGACTGCAATGAAAAATCTGTGCTGTATTCGATACATCACTGAATTTTTCTGGTCGGTTTTAAAATCCCACAGATTCCCGCGTATTTTCAAACCTGCTGGATCTTCCGCAGGATTACCGTCAGATTCCCGTATATTCAATGTCAACCGACCGCTGTTTTTAGTGCAAACCCCATGCCAAAACCCGCGGTGCGATGATGTTAAATGCCGTCGGGTTATGGATGGCATTTTAACACTGTTGTGTAGACATAGTCTTATTATGGAGTATCTTACCTGCACTGTAGCTGCTGCTGGGATTCCCCCAAGCTTCTCGCAGGGCCTCAGTTACAACCTCTACCACTTCTGCTGCAGGAGGAGTAGTTGCATTGTAGTCCAAGTAGACCTTACTGTTCAAATAGGACAAAACATGTTAGTTATGATACAAACTGAAGAAAACATGAAAAACAAATACTAATGAAAACAATGAGTGTGGAATATTACAATGGGAGCGAAGATTTTGTGGCTCACCATTTAGCTTGTGTCTCTCTCTTTTCCAGCTTTTGCTTCTCATTTGCCGTTGTGCAATTCGCTGCCATGTGCATAAGACTGAAAACAAACAGAAATATTAGAGTTGTGGAACAAAAGCTGCTATTATCCTCTACAAAAACTGCAAGCAGATGCAGAGACTCTCACTAGGACAGCCTTTGTCCTCTGTATGTATCTCCTGACCATTTATTATTCATCTTCTGACAGGCCACTGAGGTCTACCACAAGACAATACCAGTGGAGGGCCATGATCTGGTACCTGCTAGGGCTAAAGCTGCACTTTAATATTCTGATTATGGTTTCAATTTGCAGACCTCCAACCAAACTCATACCCCTACAGGGCTCTATGGTGAACTAACTTGATTTTAGTAGGAGCCAGCATTATAACTATGTCAATTAATCTCCCAAAAAATGGGAATCTCGCAAGAGAACAGAGAGAGTGACTATTAATCACTATATTTACTATTTTGCCATAGGCAAACTTAAACTCTATCAGTTCTCAATCTATAAGACACTAAAACGTAATTTACTAACTCCAGTAAGGGATCCCAAGCATCCTACTTGGGCAGTTATCCCTAATGTAATGGACATAAAACATATAAGGCTTGCTTGTAACACCCTCTGCAGCGGGTGATACTTTGTAGACAGAGGTGAGAAATCACAATTTAAAATGTCATGCCTGACCTCCCCAACATGTTTCACCAGCTAACCTGGCTTCATCAGGGGAAAGAGGTACTGTGTATATATAAGGTTTTCCTGTTAGTAGGTGGGGTTCCGCTGGACTTGATAGTGGAAAGGGAGTTATTCCTTCAGAAAGTAGGAAGGGAAAAATTGAGAGGTTAGAAATCAGGTTTTTAAGTAGTGTGTATAGAGGTTAAGTACATAATAAAAGTTACGTTTTAGTGTCTTATAGTTTGAGAACTGATAGAGTTTAAGTTGGCCTATGGCAAATAGTAAATATAGCATTATAACTATAACACAGATTCTAAAATGTGGATGAGTTGTAACCACCTCTAGAAATTGGCTTGGAACTTTGAATCGCTCTGAACGACATTTAAATGGGTTTTACCATGAGGTAAAATCCTCTGCACTGGTCGCTCATAGCTAGCTGCGAACTGGCCATGCATGTGAATGAAGAGGGTGACGCCTGCAGGCAACCTCTCCATTCATTTCTATGGGAGCTTCATAGATAGCCGAGTGTGTGTGCTCGACTATATTTGGGAGTTCCAACAGAAGGGAATGAGGAGGACAGCCGCAAGCATCACCCTTCTCATTCACATGCATGGCCAGCTCGTAGCTAGCTATGAGCGACCAGTGCATGGGATTTTACCTCATGGTAAAACCCCTTTAACTTCTTAACGACTGCCCACCATTTATAGACGTTGGGCGTTGCAAGTCGTTAATATGCAGCAACATCATTGCAGATAAAGGAGTTTTGTGGCTCCCAGTGCCGCAGCAGTTCCTAGAGCAGTCTCTAAGTGGCAGGAAGCGGAGGAAGCCTCTATGACCCTGCTCTGTCGGGTGATCCGGATTTTAAGTCCCCGATGGAGCCCAGGGAACGTCTGTACAGTCAGCACTGGGGACCTAGAGTAGCTCCAGGGCTGTCTGTGTAGTGTGCTGCCCTGACTGCTGTCTGTGTCAGTATGACACAGAAGGTAATTTATTAGCATATTCTTGTATGCTAATACATTACTAAGTGTATATATAAAAAAAAAAAGTGTTAAATAGTTATGCCTTAATGGTATTTAAAAAAAAAAGGAAAAAAGAAAAAAAAAGTAGAAAAAAATTAATAGAAAATTTAATAAAATGTTATTGTACATGTATAAGAAAAAACCTACAAATATTAGGGATGTACACGACTGTAATAACCTGTAGAATTCATCTAACAGGTTAAGTGTGAAATGTAAATGGTGTAAAAAATAAAAGGGGGCGTGTGTGATTTGTTTGAATTGCATATCATGTGACCCAGCAGGCTGACATCACCAGGTCTTTCCTCTCTTTAGTCACAGAAAGGTCTGTTTATGTGTAGAACTGTAAGTAGCTACATTGTAGCTCAGAGGTAAAACTTTAACAATGCACATACATGATTGAGGTTTCTTTTTCTAATTTATTTGCACTGTTTGACTAATTACTAAGGAGTACAGAGGACAGGAGTAGAATGACAGCACTTGGGGTTTGAACACTCAGTAGCTGCCTGAGAGGAGAAGTTATGTCTGAGCATGTGCGACCAGGACTGAGGAGCTCACAGCCCTGGTCGTATCCCCTGGAGACGAGCTGTAAACAATGGATCACTAAAGGAGCAGCTTAGACAAAAACGGTGCAGAATTTTTAATAATGATGAATCCTGAAAACGTTTATTCTTAAATTTACAAACTTCCCACGTCAATTTTACTTTGTGGCAAAACTCCTTTAAGGGATTAAAGTAGTATCAGTCATCTCAATGGAATTGTACACAATCCCATCATCAATAGGGAATAACAGTCAATGAAAATAAGGATAAGGATTGATAAGGATTCTTAGTTAAAGTAGTAGAGGGAGTTCTCTATTCAGGATCCTCATCAAAAGTGGAGAGCAGTTATAAAGAGAAAATCCCACTCTGGAGGACCTCTCCTGTTCTGCATTACACAGACAACTCGATGATGAGGATGGGCCTTTTGTAATGCTGCATTTCACCTGTGGTGGCGCTGCACAGAAACTGAACAACTGCTCCACACATTGCAATTGATCACTGAAAGTCCAAACAGGGGACATTTTGCTATCTGCTTATTGTTAAGGGGTCCTTCTAACAAGTAGGGACTGTACAAAGTGGATAGCACCTTTATAAGGGTCAAAGTAGCTTTATATGGCACCATCGAAAAATTACTATAGTTGTTTATTCCCACAAATACTCCTAACAGAGCCTGTGATACAGATGTGACTAGATCCGAATAATCCAGAATATATTACTGCCTCCATATAATTAGATTTTTGTACTTTTAAGAATCTGTGCACGTCACTTATAAGTTAGAAAAAATCTAGAGAGGTTCGCAGTCAGCACTTATTTAAAAACAACAACCTTTTTAAACAAAGGCTGTGATGGACGCCTAAAAGTGGCATCCGTCACCCAAAGACTAACATGTGATCTATTTAAAGGGGTTTTGTCACGATCTAATGTTGACGTGGGATCCTCCAAAAAATGGATTTTTGTACTTACCGTAAAATCCCTTTCTCGTCCAATTCATTGGGGGACACAGCACCCTGGGTATAGGCCGTTGCCTCCGGAGGCGGACACTAGGCGGACCAAACGAGTCGGACCCGCCCCAGTGGACGCCAGGCTGATCAGTTGGTACCAAAGCCGTGGCTGAGAGAAAGAGACACACCGACCCCTGAAAACAAGACTATGAGGGTGGGACCTGTCCCCCCCCAATGAATTGGACGAGAAAGGGATTTTACGGTAAGTACAAAAATCCATTTTTTTCGCCAATCATTCATTGGGGGACACAGCATCTTGGGATGTCCAATAGCTGTCCCAAAGGGGGGGGAAAAACAACGAAAAGAAAAACAATTTCTCAGCAGTGAAAAGCCCTAAGCAACTGCTGCCGGAAGTACCTTACGGCCGAAGCTTGCATCAGCCGAGGCCAAGGTATGTATCTGATAGAATTTAGAAAAAGTATGGACCGAATCCCAGGTGGCCGCTTTGCACACCTGTAACGCTGACGCCTGATGCCGAACCGCCCAGGAGGCGCAAACCGCCCGCGTGGAATGAGCAGTGACCCGAAACGGAGGGGACTCCCCCTTGGAGTGATAGGCGTCCTAAATCGCAGACCGGATCAATCTGGCCTGCTCAGCCTTAGTGGTCGCCAGGCCTCTGCGAGGGGAGAGCATCCGAGCGCCTAAAGGACTAGGTGACAGAGAGGTAGATGCGAACAGCCCTGACCACGTCCAAACAATGCAACGCCCGCTCTCGTGGATGAGAGGGCGAGTGGCAGAAAGAGGGCAGAATTATGTCCTCATTAAAGTGAAACGAAGACACCACCTTAGGGAAAAACGAAGGGACCGGACGCAAAACCACCTTGTCCTTATGCAAAATCAAAAAAGGAGATTTGCATGATAAAGCCGCCAGTTCCGACACTCGGCGGATGGAAGTAATGGCCACCAAAAATGCCACCTTCCAAGAACGCAAACGTAGGGAGATCTCCCGTAGTGGCTCAAAAGGTGAAGACTGCATGGCCTTCAACACAAGATTCAAGTCCCACAGGTCGATAGGTCTACGAACCGGAGGGACCGAATGCGCAACCCCCTGCAAAAACGTTTTAACCTGCGCGCAGGAGGCTAGCTTGCACTGAAACAAAACCGAGAGGGCAGAAATCTGACCCTTCAGGGAGGACAGGCCGAGCCCGAGCTCCAGGCCTGACTGCAGGAACGATAGCACCCTTGGAACCGAAAATACTCAGGGGGGGAAACCTGCGGGCCTCAGCCCAGGTGAAAAAAGACTTCCAGGTACGGTAATAGACCCGGGCGGACTGCAGCTTGCGCGCCCGAATCATGGGCTGGATAACCGCCTGTGACAGATCGCGAGATTTCAGTATCGCGGTTTCAACAGCCGCCGTCAAACGCAGCTGCGGTAAGGTAGGGTGGCACAGAGGACCCTGTGAGAGGAGATCTGGACGCAACGGGAGGGGCCAAGGAGCGTCTGCCAGCAGGGCGACGAGATCCGCGTACCAGGACCTGCGAGGCCAGTCCGGGGCGATGAGGATAGCGGGTACCCTCTCGGACTTGAGGCGCTTGAGCACCCGAGGAAGGAGAGGCCAAGGAGGGAACAGATAGACTAGAGTGAACTGCCTCCAGGGAAGGACTAACGCATCTGCTGCTAGGGCCAGGCGTTCCATGGATCTGGACACATAGTTCGGTAGCTGGTGATTCAGACGGGACGCAAATAGGTCGACATCTGGAGTTCCCCATTTCCGGCAACGGTGGTGAAAAATTTCCGGCACACGCGCCCACTCTCCGGGGTCGATTGTCGTCCGACTGAGGTGGTCGGCCAACCAGTTTTCTACCCCTGGGATGAAAACTGCCGATAATGCTGGAACCAATTGTTCCGCCCAGCGAAGAACCCTCGTGGTTTCCTGAAAAAACGCCCGACTTCTGGTGCCGCCCTGGTGATTTAGATAGGCGACTGCTGTGGCATTGTTGGACTGAATCCGAACTGGGTGCCCCCGAATCATCGGAGCCCAATGAAGGAGTGCCAAGAAAATGGCCCGGAGCTCCAGGACATTGATCTGGAGACTGGATTCGCTGAGAGTCCAGCGGCCCTGAGTCGTCCAGGAGCCGAAAACGGCGCCCCACCCTGATGCGCTGGCATCCGTGGTGATGACCAGCCACTGCGGGGGCAGGAACGACTTCCCCTGATGCAAGGCAGGGGAACTTAGCCACCAGCCCAGGTTGGCCCGCACCCGGGATGGCAGCCGAACCATTGTGTCCAGGGTCATGGGGGACCCGTCCCACCTGGCTAGGATCGGCCGCTGCAGAGGGCGAGAGTGAAACTGCGCAAAGGCCACAGCCTCGAACGCAGCCACCATCCTGCCGAGCACCTGCATGCAATTGCGAAGTGTATATGGGGTGCGACGCACTAGCACAGAAACATCTGCCTGCAATTGCCGAACCTTCCCTGGCGGGAGGAACACTCTGGCCACCTGAGTGTCGAGTGTCATCCCCAGGAACTCCATCCTCTGAGCTGGGATCAGACAGGACTTGTCGAAATTGACTATCCAGCCGAAGCGTACTAGGACGTCTAGGGTGACCCTGATACTGTCGAGGCAGGCGTGACGAGAGGGGGCCTTCACCAGGAGGTCGTCCAGATATGGGATGATGGCCACGCCCCTGATGCGCAAAATCGCTATCAGGGGTGCTAAGACCTTCGTGAAAACCCTTGGTGCGGTCGCGAGACCGAACAGCAGAGCTGTGAACTGAAAATTTTGTGCCCCTACTGCGAACCGCAGGAACTGCTGGTGTGCCTGGCAATAGGGATGTGCAGATACGCGTCCTTGATGTCTATGGCGGCCAGGAACTCGTACCGCTCCAGTGACGCAATCACCGACCGGAGTGATTCCATGCGACACCCGGGAACCTGTACGAACCGGTTGAACCTCTTTAGATCCAAAACTGGTCTCAACGAGCCGCATTTTTTGGGGACCATGAGCAGGTTCGAGTAGAACCCCAGAAAACGCTCGGACTCGGGGACGGGCACAATCACCCGCTGAAGACAGAGGGTGCGGATTGCCTGAAAAAAAGCCGACGCCCGGGCTGGAGAAGCGGGCGGGGAAGAAGGAAAAAACCGTGTCGGGGGGACCGACTGGAAACAAATTTTGTAACCTGCCGAGACGGCCCTGCGAACCCAGGAGTCGTCGACTAGAACCTGCCAGATCTCTTGGAACTGCAGGAGACGGCCCCTCACCCGAGAGGGACCTTCGAGTGGGGGCAGACCCTCAGACCGATGTTGCGGCAGGGCCCTTGGTTGTTCTGCGAGACCGTCAGGATGACGCTGGTCTGGCTGAGGAACGCTCTGCTCTCGAGGAGCGGGGGGCCTTCCCTGGGGCCGGTTTGTACGTAAAGTTTCGAAAGGACTGCACGCGGGCGTGCTTACTAACTGAATGCCGCCGGGCCGGCCGACTCTGAGGGAGGAGCGTGCTACGACCCTCTGTGGCCTCTGAAATTAATTCATACAGCCGTTTGCCAAAGAGTTTACCGCCAGAAAAGGGAAGCCCCACCAATAACTTCTTGGAGGCTGCATCCGCAGACCAAGACTTCAAAAACAGGGAACGGCGTACGGCCAATGCTTTAGCCACTAAACGGGCTGACTCAAGCGAAGTGTCACACAGGAACTTCGACATGCCCGACAGCTGGGAAGCGACACCCAACAACTCCTCTGTGGAGGCTCCAGCTAACAGACCCTGCTGCGGCCGAAAACGCAGGTCGCAGCGCTGCCCCGGCCGCCTCAAAATCCATCCAGACACCTGTCAGCGCTGTCACTAATGGCCGTAGATTTTGAGAGCCGCGAGACTGGGGCGTCCACCGATGGGACCCCCAACCACTTTGTCACGGATTCCTCTGGGAAGGGACAAAGCGCATTAAGCCGTCTGCTAGGAAACCCACGCCTGTCAGGCTATGTCCACTCCCTGGCAATCAGCTCCTCACACTCCGGGCGTGTAGGGAACACCAACCGCTGCCGCCTGCTGCGCTTAAAGGAGATCTCCTCCTGGGAGACATCATCATCCTTCACATGAAGGGAGTCTCTGACAGCCCGTATCAGGACTTGGACTGCTGCTGCCGTTCCATCATCTCTGTCTGGCTCAGAGTCAGAATCAGAGGAGTCCCCACTTGAAGCCGCCGAGTCCCGGCTTGGAGCGCACATCTCCGACCACTGACCGTCAGGAGAGAGCTCAGGTGTGAGCGAGGGAGAGCGAGATCTAACCCTCTTACGTAAGCTCTTCGTACGGGCTGCGCCGGCGCTGGACCCTGGGAGGTGCTAGGCTGGGCTGCGAGCAGCGACAGAATGCGCTCTATGGCTGTAATCATCACCTGTGACAGTCTGGACACGACACCCATAGCTAGGGAGAGAGCCTTGGCCCATTCCGGAGCCACTGATTCCTGACAGGGTGGGGGGCGGACCCCACGGCGGTCGGCTGAGGGGCAGCGCAGAGGGCACAAAGGGCATTGGGCTGGCCGCAACAGAACTTCTTGTGGCAACGGGCGCAAGCGAAGTAAGTCGCCACTGCTTTAGATGTGCCGGCTTAAAAACCCTCGTCCGTGGACAGGGACATGGCAGCAAGGTGCGCGGGGCAGGGATCGGTGACCCAGACCAGGCCAACTTACCACCCAAGGTGCTGTGTCCTCCTCAGTAGCCAGGAGATGCAGCAAAGAGTCAGGAACGCTGAACGCCGGAAAATGGCGTTTAGGCTCCGCCCCCAACACAAGCCCGGGCTGCTGGAGGTCCTGCCCCATCCTGGGAGGGGCTCACACCCGTTTGGAACCGCCCCTGGGGCAGCCCTGGCTCAGGAAAGGGCGCGGCCTAGTTGCGGCCTAGGCGCGGCCTAAGCCTCCAGAAGACGGGGGCTAAATTTGAACGCGCGGCCGCGGCCCATGCGCGGCTGTGGCGCGTCCTTCGGAACGCCACCAGAACGCCGCAGAAGCGGGTAATGAGCACCCGCAGCCCCTGGGAGGACCATCCCACCCTCCAGCAGCCGATAGCCAGCTACCACGCACGGCACCGCGGCAATAACGGCGCGGTACCGCATAGTTGCCCAAATGGCGGCGCAGCAAGCCAAACCAGCCCTGCTGCCTAACGCCAGCAATGGTAAGGCGGGGGAAAGTGCCCCCGCCTCTGGAACGCCAGCGCGTCAGGGAAAACCGCCGCTGGGGCCCAATGCTTAACCGGACGCTGCCGCAGCGGGCTAACAAGCCCGCTGCCCAGTGCCAACTCCGGCTAAGCGGGGGAAATGCGCCCCCCCCCCCGGGAATACCCCCAAAAACCGGGAAAGGGTAACACCGGGGGGCCGCAGGAAAACGGAATTCCTGCGGCCACCCAACCATATAAAAGGAAAAAAGACCCCGACCACCCCCAAAACGGAGGAGGTCAGGGTACTCACCAATCCGACGTCTTCAGGCGTCGCGGGATCACCCCTTCGGTACCATGCACCCAGAGGTGAGGCTACCGGAATCCGTAAATGGCCGCGGAGGCGGCAGGTGGGGATGGGTGAGCAGCGGGGAGGAAGGCCAGCCAGCTAAAGAACTGACTGGTTTCCCGACGACCTCAGGGGGGACAGCGTCACGGTACAACTACGCGTTGACGGCCCCCCTGATAGGTGAGAGCCAGGGGCTGGATTACCTTCCAACAGGTGAGAGCCGGGTGCTCAATCACCTTCCAACAGGTGAGAGCCGAGTGCTCGATCACCTTCCTGCAAAGGAAAGAAAAGGAACAAACTCTGCAGAGCAGCGTCTGCCTCCTACAGACCCTAGGCTGAAAACTGATCAGCCTGGCGTCAACAGGAGGGATATAGTCCACCGGGGCGGGCCCGACTCGTTTGGTCCGCCTAGTGTCCGCCTCCGGAGGCAACGGCCTATACCCAAGGTGCTGTGTCCCCCAATGAATGATTGGCGAGAAATGGGTATTTAATCACTTTTCTAAATATATGTCATTAAAAAAAGTGAACCATGTGAGATCTACAGCCTGACTAAGATGCCCTTATTTCCTGACCATTTACATAGATACGACCAGGAGCTGATCTGGCTGCCCTTGTGTGTTTGCACTTCTTATCTGACAGCAGGGAACATGAACGAGCTTTGAAGGGACTGGGGAAAAATGTCTATGTCTCCTGTATAGAGAATCCACTGGTTGTAATGTAATTATAAGAGTAAATATTGCAGACGCTCCCTGCTCTGCCCTTCTCCCCCCCCCTGCAGCTTTGAAGGGGCTGGGGAAAAATGATCCTGTGTCTCCTGTATAGAGAATCCACTGGTTGTAATGTAATTATCTGAGTAAAAATGCAGACTCTCCCTTTGTTCACTGCTCACCCCCCTCCCTCTCACCCTGCAGCCGAGTGAAGGAATGAAAGATGCTGCTGCCTGCGGAGCTGATCTTCTCTCCTGAACAGATAAGTGGGAGAAAACAAAACCCATTAACTTGTGCACAATAGTTATTCTCAGTAATTTAGCAAAACAATGTTTGGTCAACTAGAGAGACTGAGCCTCGGGAACGTGCATGGGAGGTGGAGTGATGACATCACAGAGGGGGTACTTGTTTTTTTAAACACAGAAACACAACGCCCCTCTTTTCAGGGCTCAAGGCTCAAGTTCAGCCTGATCGCTGAGGAAATCACTTCTTGGCAAAACCCCTTTAACAGATACCTTGGCTCTCATTAAATAAAGAGATTGCACCAGAAAAGTGTCTTAAAATGAGCCAAAAACTGGCCTGATTTTGGCGCAGCATGTCCTTGACACATTTATTACAGTTCCTGCACACTGCTCAGGAAGGTGGGCGTGGATTACCTGCAAGTGGGTGTGGCCTCAAAGGAAAGTGGGCAGCTACATTGCGACAGAATGCCCCAAAAATGCACAAGAGTTCTGACATAGACAGTAAGCCAAAAAAATCTAGTCTAAAAGTTAGACAATTCTAAAGCTGCTCTTTTTTTTTCTGTTTAGTAAATAGTGCTTTGTGGTTATTGCAACTTATAGGAAGGGAATCATATATATATATAATATTAACCCCTTACCGCTGGAGCCAGTTTTGGCCTCTCTGACAGAGCCCCAATTTTGAAATCTGTCATGTGTCACTTTACGTGGGAATAACTTTTTAACACTTTAAACCATCCCTGTGATTCAGAGAATGTTTTCTCGTGACACATTGTGCTTTAAGATAGTAAGAATTTCGGTCCAAAAAATGCTTCTTTATTTGTGAAAAATATCAAAGTATCGTGAAAAATTTAAAAAATTTACCAATTTCAAACTACAAAAATTTCTGCATGTAAGACAGATAGTTATTCCACTCAAAATAGTTTATAACTAGCATCTACCATATGTCTGCTGTAGGTTGGCATCATTTTTTTTAAATGTCTTTTTTTTTTTTATGACATTGGGGGGGTTTAAAAAAATTTAGTAGTAATTTTCACATTTTCAAGAAAAATTTGCAATTACTTTTTTTTGGGGGGCCAGTCCGTTCTAAAAGACTTTGATTGGCCTAAATGTTAGGTCCCCAAAAAAAAAGGACTTCATCAAAAAACTACCCCCCCTTAAAGTATTAAAAACCGCATTTAGGAAGTTTTTTAAAACCCTTTAGATTTTTCACAGAATTAAAGAAAAGTGGAAGTGAAATTTTCAACATTTCACTTTTTTGCAGATTTAAATTTTTATACATTATACACAAGAATAAGTAAATTGATCAAAAAATGCAATTTTCATATTGTTTCCCCAGTTTCCCTGCCTTTTTCAGAGATATCCCCAATGTTGCCCAGTGCAATTTTTTTTTTTGGTTCAACCACAACCCCAAATAGAGGAGCACCTCCCGGACTCGGGGTCTCTTTTTCATTATGATTTTATTTGGGGGCCTTTCGGTTTGCGGACACCCAAAAGGTGCTAAAATTTAATAAAAACCCCTAAAAAAAACCCAATTGGAAACAAAAACATTTAAAGGGAATTATCCGGGGGGGGTTAGTGACCCCATAAAAAACCCCCACGGGTGTGTCAAAAATTTTTTTGGGTTTGGGGGTGTGAAAATGAAAAAAAAAAATTTCCAAAAATCGAAATTTTTAGCTAAAATTTTTAATTTTTAAAGGAACCCGGGGTAAAAAAGCCCCCAAAAACTTTGTTACGCAATTTCTTCCAAATTTTCGCAATACCTCAGTGGGTGTAAACTCTGTCTGGGCAGGGCGGGCATAAAGGGGAGGGAGGCTTTTTTGGTTTTTTGGAAAGCACAGATTTTGGTGGGCAAGTTGCATTTACAAAGCCCCAAAGTACCAGAACGGGTTAAACTTCCAAAAAATTTCCCCCATTTTTGGATTCAGCTGCCTCGGGGATCTCGTCAGGGGTGTTTGTACATTTTGGGCGCCAGATGCCCCAAAGGGTTTTTTTTTAGCATTGGCCATGAAAATGAGGGGAAAAATGAAAACCCGCCATTTTTTTTTTGGCTTCAATTTTACAGCGTCGCCGTGCAGTATAAAGACGGATACTTTACTATAGGGGTCGGACAATTGCAATGAAAGATTTTATATAGTTTTTTATTTTTTATTTTTTACACAAAAAATAGGTCTATAAAAAATTGTGTTTTTAGTTTTCCTGTTCGATAGCCATAACATTTTTTATTTTCTGTTTTTCAGAGCTGTTAGGGCTTGTTTTTTGTGGGATGAGTTACGTTTTTTTTTTTTTACCATTATGGGGGGCATATGCCGTTTGACACTTTTTTTAAAAAGGTTTTTTGTGAGGCATTTTGAACAAAAAAACAGCATGCCCCGGGAGTGTTTTTTTTTTTTTATTTTTTACAGCGGTTCACCCGGCAGTATAACTGACATTTATATTCCATTACTCACATGGATACGATTACAGCGAACCCAATTTGATTTTTTTTAAGTTTTTTCGGGTTTTACACAAAATAAAAAAAACCTTTTATTCAAAAAGGAAAACACGTTTTTGCATCGCCAAGTTGAGAGCCATAACTTTTTTATTTTTTTTGTGTACGGACTGGTAGGGGCTTGTTTTTGCGGGTGAGTTGACGTTTTTATTGGATCATTTTTTTGGGGGGGCAAGACTTTTTGACAGTTTTAAATCCGTTTTTGGAAGGCAGGGAAGAAAATACTGCAATCCAGTAGTGTTTTATATTTTTATTTTTAAAAGCGTTCACCGTGCAGTATCCAGACCCGTTTGCTTTACTCTCTGGGTCGATACGATTAGGGTGATACCCTTTTAAATTTTTTAAATTTTGAAGCCTTTAAAAAAAAAAAAAAAAAAAAAAGTGTTTTTTTGTGTTTAAAAAATATTTATGCTCGCTGTCTTCTGAGAGCCCTAACTTTATTTTTCCTAAAAGGACTTTAAAAAGGGCTTTTTGTTTTTTGCGGGGTAAATGACTTTTAATTGGGACAACTTTTGGGGTTTTATATAGTTTTTGATCGCTTTTTTTATTCCATTTTAGTGCGCAGATTACAAAAATCCAATTCTGTGACTGTTTTTGTTTTTTTGTTTTTTCGATTTATAGGGTGGGTCGTTTTACGCACGCGGCATACCCAAAAATGGGGACTTTATTTTTTTTTGATCTTTTTGGGGCGATTGCATTTTAAAGGGGGAAAAAAAACGGTGACGTGTTTTTAATTTTTTTTTTGTTTGTGTTTTTTCTTTTTTTTTTTTCTTTTTCACATTTTTTTTTACTATTCCCCAGGGGGATTGTTAGCAGCAAATCCCCACGGGGAAAACAAACTTGATTGCTGTTTGAAAAGGAGACCGTGCACAGCGTACCTGTGCCCATTTTGCCCTGGCAAAACTTGGGGCACCAAAGCCCACAATCATTGCGGCAGGGGACGTCACCGACTACCCGGGTGTTTCAAAAAGCATCCGTGGGGGTCTGTAAGAGACCGGCGAGCGGAAAACCGCCCGGGTTTTTCTGCCCGGATCGGAGGCAGGGGGGGCTCACTCCCCTGCCTGCGCCTTCATTATCAACCATGACGGCTGCAATAAGAAGCGTAATCACCCCCGGGCCCGGAGCTCAGCCGGCCGGGGGTGATGCGGCATGAATCAGCGGAATTTAGGCTGGTTCCATGTCGCAACGGCGCAGCTCCCCAAGCCGCGCGATCGCCAGGACGTATGCATACGTCCATTTGCGGGGAAACATTTCCCGCTAGGGTAAAAACCTGCGCCCAAGTCAAGGGTTAATCTGATCGGAAAAACAAACATTTAACCCCTTTTAAAAAAGACAAGGGGAGGAGGGGGGCTTGGGGTTTATCCTTTTATTTAAAGGTCTTCGAAAAGGGACAGTGAAAACAAGAAATTTTCTTGATTTTTCTTCAAAGTGGTTGTTTAAGTGCCCCAACTTGTTTTTTTTTTACACTATATCCCCTTTTTTCCCTCCCCCCCCCCCCCCCCCCAAAAGCTCTTTACATTCGTACGCCCCCGGGTCATTTAGGAGTTGTGTCTGACCAGAGTTAGGGGCCTTACAAATTTTTTTTGTTTTTCCACACCTAGCAAAACAGATGCAGCAGATTGTACAATGAAAAACATGACATTTTTACCCGTGCCTAAACCCCCTGATACACGCAGATCTGTGCCTTTTAGAAAGTGTAATACACTCCAGCGTGAAGTCATGCTCAGACTTTAATTTAATGCACCCCGTGGTATGTATACAGCTCTTATAAAATAAGACTGATAGGGAGAGACACAGTGATATGTGGACTCAGAGGGGAGGGGAGGGGAGTCTCAGGCCAGCAGTGGAGGGGGGATGATGTCATCCAGCTGGGAGGGGAAGAAACGCCCCTGCATTCACAGAGCTGGGAAGCTAAGAGAAGTGTGACTCAGCCGAAGTAGGGAAGTGATACATCCCCTTTAAACTGCTCAAAATTCTTCAGTGGCGTTGTGTACTACCCAGAAGCACTCAACTGTGAGACCTCGAGGCTGGAAGAGATACGGTTCGTTGGTTTTCCTTCCTAGAAATCTGTTATATAACAATCCCACAAGCAATACCACTAATAAAACTGCATATCATACAAAAGGAGGGTCACCCACAGGAGACATTATACTCTGCTACCCAATATCTGCAGAGCTCTCCAAACCTGGTCTTCTTAGCCATTCATCAAGGATATGCCTGCATCCATTTTTTAAGCAGCATAAGCCACTGTGATAAATCTGAGGCATTTTTACACTAACTTTTAGACAGTGATAGAAAATGAGGGACACCGTTTTAATGATGTGTGCATTAAACAGATCAAATAGTCTCCAAAAAAAATGGGAATCTCGCAAGAGAACAGAGTGACTTTTGATCACTATATTTACTATTTTGCCATGGGCAAACTTAAACTCTATCCGTTCTCAATCTATATAATACTAAAACGTAACTTTTATTATGTATAACACTTAACCTCTATACACACAAAATTAAAAAACCTTTTTTTAAAACCTCTCAATTTATCCCTTTCTATTTCTGAAGGAAAAAACTCCTTTTCTATAAAGTCCTGGGGTTTGGGAAAACCCCAACCTTTTTAACCCAAAGGGAAACCCTTTACTTTATACAAAAATTTAAACCCTAACCCCGGTAAGGGACCCCCAAAAACATCCAACTTGGGGGAGTCATCCCAATCTGTTTGAACTTTAAAACATATAAGGTTTTCCCTTTTTCCCCCAGACCCTCTGAAAGGCGGGGAACTTTTTGAAAAGGGGTTTAAAATCACAATTTTAAAATGTCTTTGCCTGACCCCCCTAACATTTTTCACCTGCTAAACTGGATTTAAAACCCCCCGGGGTTAGAGGTCCAAAGGGTTTTTTCCTTCAAAGTAAAAAGGGATAAATTGGAGGTTAGAAATCGGGTTTAAAAATTTATGTGTATAGGGGAAAAAGTGTTATACATAAAAAAAAATTTTAAGTTTTTAAGGGCGTGGCCTGGACGCTGCCCAAAAGTGGCCGCGGGAAACCCGTGGCCCCCGGAGGATCGCGGGGCTCCCAAAAAGAGGGAAATCCGGTGACATCCTGGCAAGCTGCAGCGGAAAACATCCCCCCTTTCCGGGCTCCAGTGACACGGGTTTTTTCGTTCTGGGACGCAGACCCCCCTTCCTAACTTCTTTGGCAGCGCCCCGGGGAAATTTCCCCAAATGGCCGCCCCTAAACGGAAAAAGTTTGGCAGCTCACCCGCCAACCCGGAGGACTTGCCCCTCTGAGGGCCCGGGGGGCCCCGTCTGCATCCAACGCAGCTGGGGGGGTTGATGGACTCTTTTTCCCCTAAAATTTGGGGAAAGGGCCCCCGCGGGCCCCAAAAGGGCCCAATCGGCGGGGCGCACAAAAAAAAAAAAGTTTCCCAAAAATGGCGGCGGGGGAGCGGGCCCTTGCAGGGGAAAGCGGACACGGCCCCACCCCCGGGGAAACACCCCCCGGGGGAGGGGAAACCCGGTACCCCCAAAACCCCTCAAGCCCTTTCCCCCCAAGCCCCCTGACCCCTTTTGGAACCCTCTAAAATCCACCTTTTCCCCCTGGAAAAAAAAAACCCGTTGCAAAAACCCAGGGAATGGGGCCACAAGATAAGCCAGCAGGGGGGTCAGGCCCCCCGCGGGCCCCCCCTTGGTCCCATGGGGAAAAAGGAGGAGGACATTTAAAATTGCGCTGTTTCCCCAACAAACTTCTTAACCTGTGACCCCCCAAGAGAAGTTTTGTTGGGCACTTTACATCTCATCCCCCCCAAAGGGGGGATTTTCCCCCTTTTGCCTGGGGATACTAACCACAGCCTAAAAGCAAAAACCCCCCAAAAATTTATACTGCATTTGCTAGACCCTCTGGGTGACACCCCCCTTCCCTTCCCAACGCAGTCTTTAAAAAAACAAAAAAAAGGGGGGGCCCCAACCCCACCCCCAAAAAATTACATTCCCTGCCGCTGGGACCTGCTCGGGGGGTTCTTTGAATGATTTGGGCAGGACATCTGGGAGGGCGGGTTTTTTAAAACTAAAACCCCTGCAGGGCCCGGTTAGCCCACCCCCGGAGCTATTTGGGGGGGGAAAGGGGAAACCCCGGGCTGCCCCCTTTCAATCCCCCCCCTCCCCCCTGCCTGGAAAATCCCTCCTAAAAATTAACCCCCAAATTCTGGGAAAAAGTTTTAAAGGGGAATCCAAAGATCTCATCGGGGAAACAAAAAGGGAGACCTTAAAAGACGAATTTGCATCAGTCAGACCCAGATTTTTGCGGAATTTTGTCAGGGGGGTTTAGAGTCTTTTTAAAATGCCCCAAGATGACCCCCGGGCAATATTTTTTCCTTTCCTTTGCAATAAACGGAAAGGCCTTTAACCCCAGGCAAAAACCCCTGAGAGAGACAAACCGAAAAGTTAGAAAAGATTTAGTTTAACAGAGGAAACGGAAAACAAACGGGGGATTAGGGGGTTCCCCGGAGGCTAATGGGGGGGAAAAGTTTTCCCAAAAATTCTTGAAAAAAATCTTCCGGTCGGGGTTGGGGAAAACTCGGGGCCGGCACCCCTTTAAAAAAGGGACAGGGGGCTCACG
This sequence comes from Phyllomedusa bahiana, assembly GCA_025379985.1. NCBI lineage: Eukaryota > Metazoa > Chordata > Amphibia > Anura > Hylidae > Phyllomedusa > Phyllomedusa bahiana. The sequence continues at coordinate 27,809 of JAODAL010018176.1, forward strand.
GGGCCCCTTTTAAAACCCCAAGGGGCCCCCTTTTACGTCCGGGGACAAAATTTGTTTGTATAACATGATTTCCCCCAAAAATAAAAAGAAAAATCAAAACCAAAGCCAGCCCCCGAGGACCCCTTTTAAAATCCCAAGGGGGACTGACCCCAGATCTTTCCTGTTTTCTTTTTTGGGGATAACTTTTTCAGAAAGGGCCGTTCTTTTCTCAAGCCCCTTTTGGAAAATTTTTAAAAAAGGGAAAACTCCGTCCCATACCCGGGGGCTTTCCTTTTGCGCTAATTTGCTCCCCCAGGAAGGGCGCTCTGCGTTTTTTTTGGGGACCCTCCCGCATTTTTTTTTTTTTTTTCCCCCCCCCTTTGGGGGGTTCCTCCCCCCCCCCCTGAGCTTGTGGTTGGGAACGGGGGGAAACCCCCCCTCCCCCTTTCCCCCGGTTTTGGCAAAGGCACACCCCCAAGGGGGGGAAAAGAGACCCAAAACCTGCAAAGGGGTTCCGGGGGACCCGGGACCATAAGAATACCCCTTTCCCCCTGCACCTAAACCCCCGGCTGTCTTGGGGGATAATGTTTTCTATTTTCTTTTAGTTGATCCCCTCTTTTTTAAATTTCCATCTCCCCCTTGATTTAGAAAAGGGGAAATGCTGGGATTCAAAAAATTCCCTTGGGGGCAAATGTCTACCAAATAATGTTTGGGTTGTGGTTTATATTGAAAACCCCTTGGAAAAAATTTAAAGGTCCCTTTATGTTGAATTTTTCTAATTTTGTGCAAAAATTCTCCCGGGGTTTTTTTTAAAATGGGTTGTTTCTCCCATGAAAGGGTTTTTTTTTTTCCGGGGTCTCACAAAAAACTTCCCCACTGAAATAATGTTTCGTGCATTTTAAAAATATTGCACTTTAAGTTTAAAATTTTTTGGGAGGACCCCCCCCCTTCCAAGTAATCGAATCAATCTGTGGAATTTTTGGGAAAGGGTTTCAAATTCACTCCTTTCTAAACCAAATTCCCCATGGATAGTTTTTTTTTCTCTAAGTTTTTTTAAAATTTTTAAAAGCAGCGATCTTTTCCCAGGCTTACGGGGATTTCCCGATCAAAACACTTAATTGGGTTGGGTACTTCGCCCCCTCGGGGTGACCTTTTCTAATTACATAGTCTCTCCCCCATTACGGGAGGGTAAATTTTTTAAGTCGTTTTTGGGTGCTTCTTGTTCACTAAGGAGTTGCTACCTAAAGGGAAATGAGCGGGCCCTTGATACTAAATTTAAGTTTTGCTTTTGTTCTGTTTTTTGTTTTGGTCTTTTCTTGTGACCCCCTCCCCTTTCCCCCCTTTTTTTTCCCTTTACCCAATCCTATGGAGATGCGAACCCACGGGGAAAATATAATGGGGGGGGTTTAATTACCAAGGGGGTTTTCAAATTGTTTAAAGTTATACCCCCTTTAAATGTTAAGGGCCTAAATTTCCCAATTTTAAAAAGGAAAACTTTATTTTGTTTGATTTTTAAACAAGGGACCAGTTTTGGGAAATTTGGGTCCAAGAGACACTTTTTAATGGGACGGGTTTTTCCCCCAAACTTTCTTAAGAAATTTATTTTCCAATAGTTATGGGGCATCCCCAGGAAAAAAAAAAAAAAGGCAGGGGTGGCCATTTTACTCTCCAGAACATTTCCCCTTTCTTGATAAAAAAATTTCTTTTGCGATCCAGGTGGCCTTTTATGTATTCTGGAGGGCACGTTTGGGAGGTTTCCTATCTTATTGTGTAATGTTTTTGCCCCCAATGTCGGTCAACTAACTTCCTTAAACGTCTTTTTAAACAAGCTTTCGCGCCTTCCCTCCTTCCGCTGTGGTTTTTTTTTTAGGGGGGATTTTAATTTAAATCTCCCGGGAACAAACCCGAAAAATTTGTGGGGGAAAATTGCCCGCCCCCCCGACCCCCCAATTTGAAACCCATTAAAAGGGATTCCGCCCGCTTATCCGAAATTTCCCAATTTTTCCCGATCTCTGGAGGTTTTACACCCCCTTTCCAAAAAGGGGCCCAAATTACTTTTTTCTTAAACCCACACCAGTTCTTTTAAAAAATTGTTTTCCCTTTTTTGGGAACATTTTAGCCCTCAGAATGAGGGAAAATCGGGGCCGGGGAAACCCATAACATGGTGGGATCCCCCCCCCAAAAGTCACCCCTCTTCCCTTTAAAACCCCTCGGGCTCGAAAACAGGGTATGTCACTGGAGATTTTAAAATGAGTTTTAAATTAAAAAACCCCGGGTACAAAGAGAAAAAATGGAAAAAACACCCTTCCTAGTTTTATTTTGATTTTTAATAGGGTCTCATTTTCCCCTCCCCAGTTTTTTCTCGAGGGGCCCATAAAGCCGTGCCCCAGGGGAAAATTTGCATAGCCTTGGGTCCCTTTTTTTAAAAAGAGACGGGAAAGGAAAGATGGAGGGAAAAACTCAGGGGAATTTTAAGGGCGAGGGAAGATAAAATTGGTTTTTTAAATCCCAGAAAAAACATTTAAAATAGAAATCTTTGAGAGCAAATTGAAGGCCTGGCCTTGCATAGGGCTAAAAAAATTTTTGGGGGCCTTTCACAAAGCTTTAAATTTTTTAAAAGGGCCAATAAAGCGCCCACACTTCGGGCTGGAAATTTTTACGGGTTTTAAAATGGGAGCGTCTTACCACTGTTCTGCAAATTTAATGGGGGAGTGCCAATTTATGATCCCCAAAAACCTTTTGCAGAATCTTCACTCCTTTTTTCCCAAATTTTTAAACAACACCCCGGGCCCACCCTCCCCAAAGGATATGAAAGAACTGAGGGTTTGCTGGAGGATTTCTTAAAGCCTTGTGGCCCTTCCAAGGCTGTCTGCAGAGGTTTCGGGGACTTTTTTTAAATGCCTTTTTTTGGGCAGAGGAGATTCGGGGGACCCCCATCAAGAATCCCCCCTCGGAAAGCCCCCGGGCCCCCCCCCAGACGGGTTTACATACTTATATTACCAGATTTTTCAGTCCCAATTATTTCCCGAACATGATATTTTTAATACAATTCCTTTTTACGGGGCCCCCCTTTCCGGGAAAACCTACTACATTTTTTATACACACTAATCCCCAAAAACCCGGGGTGGGGATCCCCGGGACTACGGAGCTACAGGCCTAGCTTTGCGGGAATGCAGATATGAAAATTTTAAAAAAAAATTTTGGGTAATAGGCCCCTTTTTCTCATTTTCCGGTAAAAATTTAATAAGGGTTTCAGGGGGGGTTTTTCCCATGCGGACAGGGGGGCGATAACACCGGGAAGGGCCTTTGTTTCCTCATCGAAATTGTAAAAAAAAAGAGGGGAAAAAATGCTTTTTTTGAGTCTGGATGCCGAAAAAGGGGGGTTTACGCCTCAATTGGCCCGTTCATGTTTCATACTTTGCGGTTTTTTGGGGATCAGTGGTCCTTTTGTCCGGGCCTCCGGGGGTTCTACTCAAACCATCTGCCACAAATTTAAAATTGCCCCATGCTATGCCCCCAAAAAAATAAAATTTTTGTAATGGTACTAGGGGGGGGTTTTTCCCCTCTATCTCCCTTTGTTTGCCCCTTTTCCATTGAGCCTCTGGGGCAGCTTTTAGATTATTTCCCCCGCCTCGCGGGGGGGATGGTCGGGAGAAGAATTTAAAATTTCATTGTATGCGGTTTAAAGGGTTTTGGGTAAACCCCCAAACCCAATTTTAGCAGTTTTCACTGCCTTTTTGCATTCTCTTTTTGGGGGGTTTTTGTTCCCCCTTTCAGGTTAGAAAAAAATACAAAAATAAAACAGAGGCACTGACAATAGGGATCTCTGATACACGGGGTTTCCCAACTTAAAGGAACTTTTAACTATCGATGGAAGAGGGATAGCCTAAAAAATTTGGGGGTTTTTCTAACTCCCGGGAAAACCCCCCTTCGGGTTTTTTAAAAAAAATTTCCGAAACTTTTATTTTAATTAAAAATCTCCTGGACGTGGAAAAAACGGGATTGTCTCTATTTTTTCGGGGTTGCAGCTATTTTAAAAATGTCAATTCCCCCAAAATTTAGGGAACCCCATTCGAAAAAAAATTTTCCCCATTCCTGGGGGGCCCATCGCGACCCTTTCACCCTACAAGGAGTTTTTTTTACAAATTTTTTATGGGTCGCCCGGGGGCCCCTTTTGGATATCCAGAGGGTGTTTGTTAAAGGGAAAAAAGAATGGGGGGCTATCGGACCCCGGGTTTTGGTTAAATTTCTATTGGGGAGCACCCGTTTTCTAGCCCTTTTCCTTTCCCGGGCAGCGCCCAAAACGGGGCCCATACTAGAAGGATGGAGATAAAAGAAGCCGTGGGTAGCCCCCGTCCAAAACCCCAACTCATTACTATGGGACCCCTACCAAAATTTTATAAACGAGCCCAAACCCCGTTGAACTCCCATGTCCCCCCACGAGGGGTATATGGCGAGGTGTTATAGGAAATCTCATTGTTTCCGGAGGCCCCCTATGACATCCCTTTCCTTTTTTCACCCGTCACCCTTTAAAGGGGGGGGGATTTGGGTGCTAGATGGAAGCCTGGTTCACAAATTTTAAAATTTTTTTGATTTGCCCGATGTAGTTGATCCCGCAAAAGCTGGAATTTAGCCCTTTAAAAGAACTTTCAGGGCTTTAAATTTGAGCTCCATCTGCGAGGGCTTTTTTCGTACTTGGGAGATCAAAAATTAAAAATTTTCGCCTGTCTTGAGGGCTGATAAAGTCTCGAAAACCCTCTTTTTTTTGAAAAAAGCTTTGTTCCCTTTTGGAACATCAACGAGAGGTCTGATAACGTCAATTACCGATCCTGATTTCCCCCGGGTTTAGGAATCCCTGACACAAATCCATTTTATGTTTTAAATTTTGGGGAAAAATTTTTTGGGGGCCCCCATTATCCGGGAAAAATTTGGGAGAAATGTTTGGGGGACAAGCAGCCCCCTCACCTCCTATACAGAATAAAAAAAATCAGTTTAAATTTCGTGTAATTGGGGCCATACGCCCCCCCCCCCCCCTTGGGTTCATTTGATTGAACCCCCTCATTCCCGGGTGTGTGTTGGAGGTTTTGGGGAACCGGGGGCAGATGCTCCACAAAAATTTTTGGGAGGGAGGCTCGTGGGCCCTTTTTGGGGGAAAAAGGTTTAGGCCTTAAACCCTTTTAGGTCACTAAAGGGAAAGGATCCCCCCTTTCTCCTCAACTTATCTTCCCGAACGTTCCGTTCCCCCCTGGGGCGGATTTAGGGGGTTTTTTTATTATTTGTAACAGGGGGCCCAAAAGTTAATTTTCTAAAAAAATTGGGAAACCGGGCCTCTCTCCTTTCCGGGGGGCCCTGTGATCACGAATTGGGGGGGATCAGGGAATATGGGAAAATTCCCCGGCCGTAGGAATGATGTTTTGAGACTTTTGGGCGCCATTTGGGGACCTTTTGGGGGCTCTATAGCATTCTCCGGACTTTTGACCTTGATTAATTAAGGGGCGTTCTACCCCGGTGGTTTCGTTTAATGGGGTGGTCGTTCTTCCCCTTTTTTGGGCTTGAGGGTTTCCCTATCTATGTTGGGGTTATATAGTACCCCTTCTGACTTGAATGGATTAAATTTTTTTGACCTTTTTTTTTATTTCTTTGGTTTTGTACTGTCAAGAATTTGATATGGAGTTTAAAATGGGTTACAATTTCGAATTTAAAAAAGAAAGCTTTTTTTTTGTGTTTGCCCTTTTTTTATAAAAAAAAAAATACCAAATTTAAAAAAAAAAAGTTACGTTTTAGTATTATATAGATTGGGGAAAATTATAGAGTTTAAGTTTGCCCATGGCCCAAAATTTGTAAATAAAATTTCAATTTAAAAAGATGCCCCTTTGGGGCCCCTAGGTATCGATGTCATCTATTTTTAAAAGGGGGGTTTTCTCCCTACAAGGATTGTTTTTTTTCTTAAAGATCTTGCAAAAACAAGTACTTGTAAATGTGTCCATTAACAGAGTCCCACCCTATCCTGGATTCCCCTCTTTTATTGGGGTGCCCTCAGGCCCCCAAGTCGCTAAAAGCTACAGACCTGTTTGATCTATCCTTACGGGTGCGAGGGGGTGGTTGCCTTTTAGGTACAGACCTTTTCTACTGCAGCCCAAATTGAAGCCAATAAACAACCCCCCAATTCAAAATAAAACCAAGAAAACAGGGTGAGGTTTAAAAATTTTAAACAATGTAAAGAGACAACCCCTTTTTAAACAGTACAACGGTGGCGTCCCATTCGTAAGAAGAAAGAAGTAAACAGAAAAACCCCGTTTGGGGAAATGAGGACAGCCCCACTGGGGAAAGGGGAAAAGAGCAATTAGTTTTTTGGGGTAGCAAATATGAGGTGAACACCCCTTTTAACCCCCCTAAGCACCCCGTCTGAAAAGGCTTTTTAAAAAAGCTAAATCTGTAGTTTTTGCCCTTTTTTGGGTTTCAACAGCATAAAAATTTCTTATTTTTTCTATGATGCAGTTGAATGACTTGTTTTATACAAGAGAAGTTGTATTTTTGGGGGGAGTAGTTTGAGTTTACATATTAATTGCTGCATAATTTTTTTTTTTTTAGGAAAATAAAAAAAAAATTTTTTCTGCACTTTTTTTTTTTTATTTTTTTTTTTTACACCCTCACATTTTTTCCCCTAAATAACCTGTTTGATAATTCTACAGGTTTTTTACAGTTGTGGTAACCTGATAAGAGTAGAGGGTTTTTTTTGTGTGTGTGCACAATCATTTTTTCAATTAAATATTTGTTTTTATTTAATTATTATTTTACTCTATAATTTTTTTATGTTTTTTACTTCTATTCTAAGGAATAACTTTGTACATTTTTTTTATACTTACTAACGTGTTGGCATACATGAATATGCTAATAGATTACAATCTGTGGGCCGTTTTGACACAGGCAGGGAGTCAGGGCAACACACAGTGTCCCTGACGCAAAATTTTTATTTCAGACAGCCCTGGGGCTACTCAAGGTCCCCAGGGCTGACTGTATAGGCTTTCCCAGGTTCCATGAGTTCACTGTGGTCACATGATCCATGGAGGGAGGGGATGGGCCCCTTTAAATTTTGCTGTTGGGCACAGACGAGGTTTTCTCCGGGCAAAAAAATTGCCAAGCTGCATTTATGTGAGGCCATTAAAAGCTGGAAGGGAAAATTTAAAATTTAAATCCGTCCCTCCATTTTAAAAGCCAAAAAAGGGATCCAGCAAAATAATTTGGAGGGCAAAAAGGGTTGGGGTCCCTCACAAGGTCTATCAGTTTTAAAGCGAAATACACGGCAGTGGAGGCGGCTCCTAGGCTTCGTTAAGATTGAGATCACAGACGTCCATGCAAGCACCGGGCAACACACATTACACAGTTCTGGAATGGTGGCCCAAAAAAAAGATGAAGAAGCCGTGACTTCAATCTCGTTATAAGAAGCGTCGGCTCGGTCACCCAAGCTTTGTGATGAGTAACTCTTTTACTAATCAGGTCATGGCTCAAATTGAACTGTGGACCAACACTGACAAATACCCTGTAGGAGTATATTTCCTGCCCAAGAAGCTTGATGAAGCCGTGGCCGCTGCTCACCTAGACAAGCTTGGAGTAAAACTGACCAAACTTACAGACAAGCAGGCTAAGTATCTTGGTCTGGAAAAAGCCTGATCATTACCGATACTGAGAACCACTAGTGATCCAAAGAGCATCTCGAAAGAACCAAGAACTTCCAGCACCCGATAACTGACATCTTGGACATTGCTAAGCTGGCTGAAACCTTGGAGCAACCTTCTATTTTTCTTCTGTGGCATATACCTTGATCTGTATGGAAACTGTACCTCAATGTGCCTGTGTGAGCTAGGGTGTCCACAAAATAAACAAGGTTTTAATTGCTTTGTGGGGGAAAAAAAAAAAAAGGAGCGTTGGCTCGAGTTTGCAAAAAAGTGCGAAAAATGGAAGATTGGAAACAGGTGATTTGGAGCAATGAGATGAAAGTCAATAGACCGGGCTCTGATGGGGGCAAATGGGTTTGGAAGGATCAAGGGAAAAGGGACGAACAGATCGAAAAATTTAAAACATTGTCAAGTTCGGTGGAGGAAGCCTGATGATATGGGGATGTTTCACAGCCAAAGATGTTGAATACTTGACAAGGATCAATGTTGATCTTAATGCTGAGCTATATGTGAGTGTCCTACAAGATGAGTTACTTCATATACTCGAGTACTATGGGTATGAAAAGGACGACATAGTGTTCCAGCAGGACAATGACCTGAAGCATACATCAAGGTTGGAGAAGAACAACATCAGGAAGGTACTTGCAGTCTTGGAGAGAATCCGACACAAGCCTTTGCCAGGAGAGAAGCCTGTTCTGTTGGCCTTGGATGCAGAAAAGGCCTTCGATAATGTACGCTGGGACTGGCTTTGGATTGTCTTGGATGCCATTCGGATCATGGGGACATTTAGGTCTTTACGATGCCCCAACGGCACAGATACACACCACAGGTTTCCTCTCACCAAAATTATCCCTTCAAAAAGGAACAAGACAGGGGTGCCCCTTTACTTTTCAATCTGGCCTTAGAACCCCTGGCGCGGCTGCTTGAGGACTCTGACATTTTCGCGGGGATACGGATAGGTGACAAAGAGGTGAAAATTGCTTTGTTTGCCGACGACCTTATATTGTTTATGTCGGACCCTCTGACACAACTCTCCCCAGTGCTAGACGCCCTGCAACATTTTGACACGCTTTCAGAGTATAAAGTAAGTGTGTCCAAAAGTAAATTATTAGAAATTGGCCCGAAATTGTCCCAGTCCCAGTGGGCTAACATAGGCTTAGACATAACCCGGGTTCAGGACTATCTCACTTATTTGGGCATTAAGATTGGTCGCATTCCAGACTCGATGTACAAACTAAACATCCACCCTCTTATCGACAAAATCTTCCAGGACCTGAGGCGTTGGACCCCATTACCGCTGTCACTGGCTGGCAGATGCCATGCCATAAAAATGGTCTGCTTCCTAAAGCTACTATACCCCTTGCAGACCCTTCCATTTCTACTCAAACACGCGGACATCAACAAAATTAACTCATGGTTTTCCAGATTCATTTGGGCAGGGAAGAAATCACGTATCGCACTACACAAACTAATATTGCCAGTTCTGGCAGGGGGTATAACCTGGCGTGTTTGGACCGGCACATGCTTGATTGGATTGAGGGCCGCTCCCGCTTCTCGAACTGGGAATTGGAGAAGGAACTAATGTTCCCTTGGCATCCACAAGCTCTGTTCCATACTAGATATCCCAAGCTCCCCCCCTTGATCAAGTTGTCTCCATTGGTCAGAGACACGATACTGGTCTGGAAAGAGCTGAGGAAACGTTTAGGCCTTTCCTTTGCTCTTTCCAAAGACATGCCCATTTGGGACCATCCCGAGTTTCCCCTGGGCCGGAGAAACCCGATGTTTAGGAAATGGAGAGAGCGGGGTCTAGTTACCGTGGGGCAGTTGATGCATACGCAGGCACGTAGATGGCTGAAGCCCTTGGAGATGATCGAGAAGTTCTCCTTACCAGGGTCACATCTTTTGGCCGCTTATCAGCTCTTCTATTTCTACAATGGAAGGCTAAGAGATGTCTCCAAGGAGACCATCCCTAATGATTTTTTTTTTATTCAAAACGCTTTATTTGAGAAGAATGAAATAAATACAAACATTCGAGGGAACATAGAGACTGAAAAAGTCACAACCATAAAAAGAAGACACAAAGCAGTATTAAGCACACTATACATCAATCAAAATATATATATATATAAAAAAAAGGAAAAACATGAGGATGCATAACCTCAACATCCAAATGATATCTAGATACATCAATACGATAGGGCAAAAATATAAATTTAAGCAGAAACAGTATATACAGTAGAGAGTAAGAGGTAAAGCAATGTCGCCAAGACGACTGCAAGGGGTTTCCACAAGGGAACCCTGTAACAAACTCAATAATAACTCAAAAAGTGATCCATAAAAGAGAGGAGTAGAAATAGAAGGAGGGGAAAGGAGGGAAGGAATATTGGGAGCGCGGAGTTAAACAAAAAATGTAGAGACCCAGGTAACCAAGCACGTGCTCGCCCTAGGGCACCAGAATAGGAAGTAGCAGGTGCCCAACAGCTGCCACCCCCAGGCCAGCTAACTCAAAAAAGTACGAAATGCAGGAGAGGACTGGAAAGAGGGCCAAAGCGCCCCCGTTTTCAGCCATTGTCGCATTTGTCTGTCAGAGGTCGCCAAGAGTTCCTCCATGTGGCATATTATTATTATTATTTATTTTAAAGCGCCATTGATTCCAGGGCGCTGTACATTCGAGGGGGTTACATACATTACATAAGTCAAACGAGTACAGTGATAAAGTGTAATGACTTTTGGCACGACAGAGGGAGAGAGGACCTACCCGCGAGGGCTTACTTTCTACAAGGAGGGGAAAGAGACAGGAGGTGAGGGGCAAGACATGTTGTGGAGGAAGTAGTGACAAGTTTAGTGAAGGTTATAGGCAAGCCTGAAGAAATGGGTTTTCAGGTTGTTTTTGGAAGCTGGTGAAAGTGGAGGAGAGTCTGATGTGTTGGGCAGTGAGTTCCAGAGTGTGGGTGAAGCCGGGAGAAGTCTTGGAGACGGTTGTGTGAGGAGTGATAAGGGGAGAGCAGAGGAGAAGGTCCTGTGAGGAGAGGAGAGTGCGGGGGGGGAGATATGTGGAAATTAGGGCAGAGATGTATGGAGGGGAGAGGCCCATGGAGAGCCTTGTAGGTCATGGTTAGTAGCTTGAAATGAATTCGCTGGGCAAGGGGAAAAGCAGTGAAGGGAAATTGGCAGGGGGGGAGAGGCAGAGGAGTAGCGAGGAGAGAGGTGGATAAGACGGGCAGCAGAGTTAAGGATGGATTGGAGGGGAGCGAGGGTGCTAGTGGGAAGGCCATGAGAAGGATGTTGCAGTAGTCTAGCGGGAGATGAAAAGGGCATGGACCCGCATTTTTGTAATGTCATAGCGAGGAATGAAACGGATGCGGGGAGATGTTTTTCAGGTGGAGGCGGCAGGCAGAGGTGAGGGTTTTGGGATGGGTGGTTTGAAAGATAGAGCAGAGTCTAGGATTACCCAAAAACAGCGGACTTGTGGGACCGGTGGGAAAATGTAGAGCGTTGAATGTAATAGAGAGATCAGGGGGAGGGGTAGAGTTGGATGGTGGAAAGAAAGATGAGTTCTGTTTTCTCCCACATTTGTTTTAGGGAACGTGAGGAGAAGAGGAGGAAATGGAGGACAGACAATCAGGGATCGGGAGAGTAGAGAAGTGACATCTGGGCCAGAGATGTAGAGTTGGGTATCATCAGCATAAGGTGGTAATGAAAAACCATGTGAAAGGTATGAGCTGACCAAGGCCAAGGGGGGTAGATAGAGAAGAGTAGTGGACCAGGACTGGACCCTTGGGGGACCCAACAGAGAGAGGCGGGGGGGAGGGGTGGAGCAAGAATGAGAGACGCTGAAAGTCCGATCAGTGAGGTCGAGGAAAATCCAGGAAAGAGCCAAGTCCGTGATGCCGAGGGAGGAGGATGTGTAGCAGGAGGGAATAGTCTACAGTGTCAAAGGCAGAGGACAGGTCCAAGAGGAGGAGCACAGAGTAGGGGGCATGGGGGCTTTAGCAGTTACTAGATCATTAGTGACTTTGGTTAGGGCGGTTTCGGTAGAGTGGTGGGGTCAAGGGTTGTTTTTTTTTAGGATTGGAGTGATAGTAGCATGTTTAAAGGCAGAAGGGAAGATGCCAGAGGTTATTGATAGGTTGAAGAGATGGGTGAGTGCTGGGATGGGTAGAAGCACTGAGGTCTGGGATGGGGTGGGAAAGGCAGTGGGTCCCAAGGGCTACGGTAGTGAGGTTGGATTTGGACACTAAGGAGGAGAGCTTGTATGAGTGACGTGGGGGGGAAGCAAGTTAAGGGGGAAGAGCAGGTTGCAAGGGTAAGGGAGGGTGGTGGGGACTGCGGGCTGAAGCTTTCTCTGATGAGGCATATGTGAGTTACCTCCGACATCCACTCCGCTATAGTGGGCGAGTCAGGGGATCCCTAATGATTTTGAAACTTTTGTCACCACCCAAAAGGAATCTTGCTCCCTTTCGGGCCTCTACGCTGATATGAGAGGGTGGTGTAGAAAACGAGTAGCTTCACAGGCATTCTAATACTGGTGAACGCCGATTGGGGAATGATCAGGTCTTAGACTTGATTCCACAAGGTATTATGACTATACGTAAACATATTATTTGCAAAACCTGGCATGAAACTTATTTTAAGATCATACACAACGCCATCTACGCTTTTAATCTCCCCCCCTCCCAAAACTTCCCAGATAGACTACAGCATTGTCCCAAATGCAGCGCACATAAAGCGGATCTATGGCATGGCTTATGGGAATATAGCTATACACAGACTTACTGGGACACAGTCCTTCAATACATTCAGCTACATTTTGGGGTCCACCTGGAGAAACATTACGAGTTTTTGATTTTTCATTACCCTAGGCCTCCGGACATGGAAGCGGGAGAGGGTCCTGGGGAGTCAATGCACTCCTCCGTCTGTCCGGGAATAGTCCATATCGCCCTCTTGGCAGCGAAACGAAGCCTACTGCAGTTATGGCTGAAACCCACTCTCCCGTCCATCACCGGGGTAATAAAACAGTTAGAGGACTACCTCATAGCCGATAGGCTGGAAGCCGAGAGGCACAAAGAGACCTGCACCAAGGGGTTTTTCAGGCGTTGGAGAACCTTTATAGAGTCGCATTACTCGGATAGGGAGATAGGAGTTCTCATGCAGGTGTTTAACTACTCGGACTGATATTGCAAAGAGGGGATTTGTGGTACGCTGGGAAGATTACAGGTGTGAGAACTGTTAGATTCCATGACGAAACATAGAATGTTACACAATTAAGTGACAAGAGGAAAGGACGCATACACATGTTGTTAAAAGTTGTCTAATTGGATTGATTTATTCTGTTTATTCTACTCTATTTCTTTATGATTATGTTTTACACTCTGTATGTAACGCTTTCATACCTCAGGAAAATGGTCTGGAGACTATGCAATTTATTGTTGTGAACACTGGAACATGTCAGAGATTTATGATAAATGTTTGAAAATGTAATAAAATATGAATAAAAAAAAAAAAAAAAAAGGTTGGAGAAGGAATGGTTCAATGACAATGAAGTAGAGTTGCTGTATTGACCTCCACAGTCCCAAGACCTCAACCCAATCCAACACTTGTGGGTAGAGGTGAAGAAAAAGCTGTATTCATACCCAAGTCCAGTATGTCCCAACATTGGGAACGTGTAGAAGAGACCTGTAGAAGAGATTTTGGTCAAGACATGCTTGAATCTGATCCAGAGCCCAGAAGGATTCAGGCAGTGTTGAAAGCCAAAGATGGATTTACCAAATCCTAACAAAACATTTTGATTTTTATTAGCAAAACAGTAACAATGCAGTTACAGGAAAGAATCTGCAGAACTAAGCAGATGCTAAATACTTGCAAGTCACATTTATGTATAAGATAGGTAAGATGACTGTATATAAAATTACAGTAGCCTCATGTACAAAGCTGTAGTGGATGGGGAGATATGGAGCCTAAAAAGTCAAAAGTTCTAAACATTGTTACCATTTTGCGTGTCAGTGTAAGTTCTACCTAAATAGCTTGATTATTGTATCATAAGGTGATAAACAGCCTGATGTTACCATTTTACAGTAAAGGTTATCACTTAAACATGCACCATGTATGAGGGAGTCAGGAGTCGGAGGTTTGAAAAATTGAGGAATCGGAGCTTTGGCTTGCCGACTCCACAGCCCTGTTTGCTCACGTCCCTGGCGTCTACAGAGACTGCTCTAGGAACAGCGGTTACCTACAGCTCCATTTGTTGCGCACTTACAGCACAGGGAGTCGAAAAACTCCTCTGTCTGCAGTGACGTCTTTAGCAGACCTGCACTGCCTGACGACTATAATCAGTGGGCGGTCGTTAAAGGGGTTTTGCCAACAATGCATTTCATACCTGATTTGTCCTGCTTCAGCTCTCGGTGTGTTCAAAAGGGGGTGTGTATGATTTGTTTGAACTTGATATCATCTGACCCAGCAGGCTGCGTTCACCATGCCTTTCCCAACAGTGTGCTCACTCTAGTCAAACAAATGTCTGTTTATGTAAAGAGCTGTGAGTAGCTACAATGTAGCTGAGTGGTTAGATCTTTTGCCTTTCAACATAAGGGACCCTAAGTTTTTTTTTTTATTATTTATTTGCACGGTTTGACTAATCACTAAAAAGTACAGGAGACAGTAGAATGACAGTGTGTGTGTGATTACTAGGCAGGGAATAGACTGACAGCAGCTGCCTGAGAGGAGAGGTGATGACTGAGCATGTGTGGCAAGGACTGCGGAGCTCTTGTCACTGGTTGTATCCTCTGGAGACGAGCTATACTCTATGAATCAGTAAGGTAATAGTTAAAACAAAAATGCTATAAAATCTTTAATAATGCATGAATGGTGAGAATGTTTATTATTTATTTAACATTACTTGGTGGCAAAACCCCTTTAAAGATGACCTGTCAGTTTTTAGTAAATACTTGTGATGTAGCAATTCTGAAACATCTTTTCTCAAATCTCTATGTTGTGTGGTTCTTTCATTATTCCTCCTAGAAATCCAGAACCAGTCAGATGGGCGTTACCAATTGGGGGGTCCTTTCATAATCTGACATTTTGCAGGGACACACGCCAGTTAGTACCACCCATCTGACAGATTCAGTAATACATTTCTAGGAGAAATAACAGAGGAACAGCACAACACAGAGTTATAACAGAAGATGCTCCAGGATTGTTATTTCATAGGGGACACAAGGGTTTCCTAGAACAGACATGACAGGAGGTGTCACAGGTCCTCTCTAATGGTGACATATGCAGGGTGTAGTGATTACAGTGATATGGTAACTCTGCTCCCATACTGTTCCCTATTCCCTGAACTATAAAAGTACCACACACAGTAACCTGCAGTAAAGCTATGTAACCTAAGCCTTTATTTACTGCTGCGACCATAGAGCACGTCAATCATTGACCAGTCCTCATCGCTATTACAGACCATACACTACTCACATAAGCGCGGCTGCAGGAGAGAACCATAGAGAGCGCAGCCGCGAACAGAGCGTCTCACAAACATAGAGAGCGTTTCAGCGTACAGAGCGCCTAACGACTATAGAGAGGAAGGGACAGAGCGGCGCTTGTGACCGGAAGTGTAGCCGATGAGTGCGGGGCGGTTCTGTTGCCTGATATGTGGGATGGGAGGAGTTTATGCGCCGTGCGTGTCTCATAACGTCCACTGAGTTGCTACTTCATCTATTCGCTCGTTTATTAGATGCATGTCTATGGTACATGGTAACAGTGTGTTCAGAGTCACAGCGCTCCCTAGTGTTGGTTGTATAGACAGCCCCATTATCAGGCAGCCTCCACGAGACTGAATCAAGTCCCTGCACACCTAGATATTGTGTAGCAAAGGAAAAACGCTTTAAAAACTAATAGTATCTTTACACGGGGTTTTTTTGCCCCAAACTTCCCCCAAAACAATCTTCTGTAATGTAAAATACGCGCCTCGTTCAGACCAGGTGTATTTTACTCTCGTATTTTTGCACATTCTTGTAAAGAATTGATGTGTCAATTATTTCTGGCATATAAGAGCCGTCAAATAATGAACCCCTTAACCCACCACGGTCATAATATTATGGCTCTTTGTTTTTCCCTCCTCGCCTTACCAGAGCCAGAACTTTTTTTATTTTTCCACCTACATAGATGTATGAGGGCTTTTATTTTGCAGGACAAGATGTACTTATGTACTCATATTACTATAGAATATACTGGGAAACCGCAAAAAAATTCTAAGTGAGGCAAAATGTGAAAAAACATAGTTGTGTCGTGTTTGCGGAGGTTTTGTTTTTACGGTGTTCAATCGTCGGTAAAAATCCTGTGTTCTCTGTATTCTACAGGTTGATACGCATGTGGCAATAGTAAACATGTAGGGTTTTCATTATGTTTTGGTACTGTAAAAAAATCCAAACATTTTCCACTTTTGAAATTTGTGGCGCCATTTTCTGTGACCAGTAACTTTTTAGTACTAACACCTACGGACTCGAGTGAGGTGGAATTTTTTGCCGGCTGAAACATACTTTTTATTGCTAGCAGTTTGGAATACATGCGACTTTGTTTAATTAAATTTATTCCAATTTCTATGGGACATGTAATGACCCAAAAAAAACGTCAAGTTTTGCGCTTGGAATTTTTTTTACTACAGCATTCGGGATAAATGATGTTAGATTTTAATAGATCGGATTTTTTCGGAAGCGGCGATACCAAATATGTACAACTTTATTTTTAATTTATTTGTAAAATGGCGAAAGGGGGAGGGGTGATTTGAACTTTTAATATTCTTTTTATAGTTTAAATGTTTAATTTTTTTACTTTAACTTTGAGTGCTTCTAGGGTACTACACCACTAGGGGGCGCAATCATTAATACAGCCTAGGGTGTACAAAGATGTCGGTTTTACAACTTCCTGCCTGGGGCCGGAAATAGCAAACCGGAAAGCATGGTGGCGATGCAAGCCTCCACAAGGCTTCCAGCTGCCATGTTAAGTCATTGGGACCCTGCGTTTTTCGGCACGAGGGCCCCAATCGAAGTGAGAAACGGTGCGAGGCGTATAATGGTTTAAACAGTGTGGGATGGTGTCAGCGCCACTCCATGCTGTAATTGACGGGTCTTAGCTGCAATTAGCAGCCATGTAATATGCCCCCTGTAGCCAAACAGTAGCTGCCGGTAGCCAGACAGTAGCCCACTGTAGCCCCCTGTAGCCATGTAATATGTCCCCTGTAGCCATGTAATATGTCCCCTGTAGCCATGTAGTAGCCTCTTGTAGCCAGGTAATATGTCCCCTGTAGCCATGTAGTAGCCCCCTGTAGCCAGGTAATATTTCCCCGTAGCCAGGCAGTAGCCCCTGTAGCCAGATAGTAGCCCCTATAGCCAGGTAGTAGCCCCTGTAGTAGCCCCTATAGCCAGGTAATAGCCCCTATAGTCAGGTAGCCCCTTTAGTAGCCCCTATAGACAGGTAGTAGCCCCTATAGTCAGGAAGTAGCCCATGTAGTAGCCCCTATAGCCAGGTAATAGCCCCTATAGTCAGGTAGTAGCCCCCTATAGATAGAGAGTAGCCCCTGTAGTGGCCCCTATAGCCAGGTAATAGCCCCTATAGCCAGGTAGTAGCCCCTGTAGCCAGGTAGTAGCCCCTGTAGTTACCCCTATAGCCAGGTAGTAGCCCCTATAGTCAGGTAATAGCCCTATAGCCAGGTAATAGCCCCTATAGTCAGGTAGTAGCCCCTATAGTCAGGAAGTAGCCCATGTAGTGGCCCCTATAGCCAGGTAATAGCCCCTATAGTCAGGTAGTAGCCCCCTATAGATAGAGAGTAGCCCCTGTAGTGGCCCCTATAACCAGGTAATAGCACCTATAGCCAGGTAGTAGCCCCTATAGCCAGGTAGTAGGCCCTGTAGTTACCCCTATAGCCAGGTAGTAGCCCCTATAGTCAGGTAATAGCCCCTATAGTCAGGTAGTAGCCGCTGTAGTGGCCCCTATCGCCAGGTATTAGTCCCTATAGTCAGGTAGCAGCCCCTGTATTATCCTCTATAGCCAGGTAGTAGCCCCCTATAGCCAGGTAGTAGCGCCTGTAGTAACCCCTATAGCCAGGTAATAGCCCCTATAGCAGCTCCTATAGCCAGTTAATAGCCCCCATAGTCACGTAGTAGTCCCTGTAGTATCCCCTCGGCGCCCTGGGCAATTGCCCGCCTTGCCCTAGGAACGGCCCTGGGTTAGAGGCACAGTCTTCTAGGGGGTGGGGAGAAACAGGGGACTAACCCTCTGGAGATTGTGCTACAGCTATGGCCTGCACCCCTCAGAATCATATTACCAGGTAGGTGGGTAGATTGGCCCGAGGTAAGCAGTAGTTAGGTCCCAGTTATGTAGGCAGCCCCCAGGTAGATAGATAGGCTGTAGATAGGCCTCAGGTAGGTAGGCCTCACATAAGTAGGTAAGTAGATAGCCTATCTACCTACCTATGTGGGCACCCCTTTAACCTACCTACATCCTGCCTTTGTGGGGGCCTCTATAGCCTACTTACGTGGGGGCTCCTTTTGTCCTACCTACAGCCTACCTACTTAGACTATAGTGCCACTTAGGTAGGTAGATAATCTATAGGTAGGCCCCACAAAGGTAGGAAGGCTGTAGATAGGACAAAAGGGGCCCCCATGTAGGTAGGCTATAGGGGGCCCACATAGGTAGGCTGTTGGTAGACTATAGGGGGACCCATAAAGGTAGGCTGTAGAACGGGTGTAGGGGGGCCCACATTGGTAGGCTGTAGGTAGGCTATAGGGGGGAAAACAAAAGCATGCTGTAGGTAGGCTTTACAGGGGCCCACAAAAGCAGGCTGTAGGTAGGTTTTACAGGGGCCCACAAAAGCAGGCTGTAGGTAGGCTTCATTTGTAAAAAAAAAAAAAAAAAAAAAAAAAAAATAAAGAAAATATCTCCACGAACCCCCAATGTGACGAGTGGCAGGCCAGCTTTTGAGCCTTGGACGGGAAACACGATGATATGACGTCATCGTACTGCCCATGTCAGCACTGGGGGCTGACACCTGGTAGGCTTAAGGCCTTAGGCTTTCCAGGCTGATTAGTGAAGGAGAGTCCCGGCGGTGCTCTGCTCTGCTAAGACCTGGCAGTCCTGCCTCAGAATGCTCGGGACAGAGGCAGGATGCGCCAGGTCCCCTGGGGCGGTGGGCCTGTAGCAGTCACTATGCCTGCTACGGCGGTAGTTCAGCCCCTGGTCAGGTCACAAGCAGAAACTCAGGGCTTTCGATGTTCAATCGTAAATGGGTCACAGGTATAAGCTCAGAGCAGGCAGCGGACTGACAGAGGGTCAGGAACAAGACAAAGGTCTATACCAAAAATCGTTCACAATAACTCTCTCTACAAACTGGCGAGGACAAAAAGGGGAGGAACAGTTATGAAGGCTTAAGTCCAGAGCCAATACTGTGGGAAAATTGGGTGATATGCTGACCATTTCAAGCAGGGTGAGTGCATGCACAGTTCTTAGAGAAGATGCTGAAACTGGGAGCACTACTCCAGGCTCGAGCCATGGCAGATCTGGTAGAAAGAGCTGATGGATGGGGAAAAACTGGGCACCGGATGCCGTAAAAAGGTACGAGGGCACCTCCATGACTGCAGGAACAGCAGTTGCAGCCTCCCGTGGCAATGTTGTAGAAGACACTAACACCAAGGATGGTAAAAAAAATTCATACCACTCAAGCAAGGAATTTCTTTAAAAATTATCAATTTTTTTATTTTATTAATGCCAAATGAATATGCTATCATCAGAGAGAAAAAAGGACAAAAGATTAATACATATCAAAATAACAAAAAAAAAGCCTTTCAGTCATTTATTTACTTTATCATTACTAAGATCTTTGGTCTCCCCACTACGCATTTGCCATTTGGTATGCAATCCAGTCTTTCCTTGACTACTAACTCAGAGGTTCATTTAGTTTTCTCCCTGCACTGTGGATTTATACTCAATGTGTTCCTCAAATGACATGAACAGTACAACTGATTGGATGTTATTTAAGTTATTTTGTGCATGACTATACTGTAATTGTGACTTAAATAACATTTAAACCTTGTTTTGTTTGTGATGTATGCAGAAATCCATGTAATTCCAAAGGGTTCATTTACTTTTTCTTGTAACTGTACAAATAAATATCTCCAGATCAGTATCTCAATTTATTGCACTTAACAATCCATCAAGTGTGATTTGTTTACAGTTATGAAGGTAGATATAGGCCATATCAATTAGTATAGATATCAAAGTGTGGCATATGGGTGCTTCTATGTATTAAACTTACAGGGTCCATCTAAACAGGTAGGTGGACGTTGCTGGACTCAGATTACAGTCTCATATTACTTATCTGAAGAATGGGTGAGATCTATATGGCAATATGACTAGATGATGACCTTGTCACCCCTTTTAAAATGTTGATGGCGTCTGGACACATTTCTCAAGGAAAAGAAGGTTCCTCCTTCAGCTGTAACAGACTATACTGCATATTTGCCCCATACCTGTTAAATTACTGATCATTTGTCTTCATCATGAATTACATGATGTCAAAGGCAAAGGAATCCACCAGATGGTTGTAGGATTTCCTGTTATTCATCAGTTTAGAGATAAGTTGATGCCAGGAACATAGTTGACAATTATTGTTTCACTATCTTCCTATAATGGACATTACCTCTGAGATGATGGATCCAATGGCTCCAGTACAGTCTGTCTACATGACCTCTCCAAATGTGATGATTGCTGCTAGTCCAAAAGCTGAGATTCTGATGTGTCCGATGTTGTCTAAGAAGACATTACCAGTCTTTATGTCACTGGAGAAGAAGAGTATTACGAACATTTATTACATTTATGTTAGAGAAAAAGTAGGTGAAGTCCTTTACACAGTTGTCAGCTACAAAAGGGATTGACTTAACTTTTAATATAACTACTTCTTGGTGGAAGATGCCATATTCAAGCAGAAACTGGACTCTACAGACCATTTTTCTAGCAGAAAATTAGTGAAGCAGAGAAGAGAGTCAATCAGTGTTATATACATGAATATACACAACATACAATGATGAAACTCAAACGTGCCTAATCATATCCATGTTTAGTGGCAGCCTTTCTACTCCAGCCATATAACCCATGATCATCAGAAAATGTTTAGAGGCCTTCAGAAATGCTGCAGGTAGGTCAGAAATTGGATCTCGATGGCCAGTTCCATGATCTCTAGTTCTACTGAGATTTTAGCATTCATGGACTTTATTTTTATCATTTCGCTTGCCAACAGCTCTTTAATGTCACTATTTGGTCACAGCAGAACAAACCAGATTAGGGGTGGACCCTGACAGCTGATAATCGCTATGCAGGAACAGTATACAGTGCTCCCTCAAGTTATAATGGCTTCAGGACACAATATTTTCAGCATACAATAGTCTTTTCTGGGACATTGTATCTTGACACCACACTCCGTATACAATGTCAGAGACACTGGTGATCTATGGCACATGTCATTGATTGAAAGATCCAAACAAATATCATGAACAATGCTAGTAAAACATCTGTATTAGTGATGTGCATGTAGTGATTGGTGTATAGTAGCGCCTCTCTACAGTACAGTGTGGTACTACATTTTCTGTACTGCTCTTTACATGCGCCAGGTTGAGCGGCTCCTTTGGGCACGAGGTGAGGAACCCATTTTCTTTTTCTCTGTATAAAAAGTGCATTAAAAAAAGCTTCTGTTCTCAAGATTTGATTTTCAGCAGCCCTTTCTGGCTTATATATGATGGCACTGTGCACCAAGCATGTCTAGACTCTGTTCCCACCAGTGATCCAAGACAGAAAGCAGGAGTTGATTGGCACCGATCAAGCATTCAGTAAAATATATTCCAATTAATTGAGACAATTTAAAAAACGAACAATAAAAGGCAAACGTGTATACAAAATGGTCAGAGGTGCTGGCGAGCTGACACGTTTCGGGACGGAAGTTGCCCTTAGTCTTAGCCTAAGATTAAGGGCAACTTCCGGTCCAAAATGAACTTTTTGGATCTTACCAAATGGCTGTACGGAAAGAAAGAGTGAAAAATTTAAAGTGTTCTGAATACTTTCCGTACCCACTGTATGAACAGTAGCATTCCAAACTTTAGCACGATAGGTACCTTTGTAATGCGCCAAAGACACTATTTAATGCACCAAAGATGTGGGGCATTCTGGGTGCTTGTTCCACCACATTCATAGAATTAGACACATGTATGAATTTTTGATGCCAAAACCTAGGCGCATTACAGCTAGAACAGCCAGACCAAGTAAAAGGTGGTTTGCCTGCGCCAGACTTGTCGTATTGGCACTAGACTGCGCCTGTATATATGAACTGCAGAAAAAAAGATTCATACATTATGATGCATTCTACACTGCTTCATCGCAATTTAGAACTGGCCTGTCAGGGCCAATAGTGTATGTCATGTAGGCCAAAAAGTTCAATTTCGGTCTCATCTAACATTCTTCCTCTTGCTTGCTGTGTTTGCACACAGGGCCATTAGAAGCCCTGTGTGCAAACTGCTAACAGGACTTCTAATGGCTTTCATAAAAGACTTTCTTCTTGCCCCTCTTCCATAAAGGTCAGATTTGTGGAATACATGACTAATAGCTGTCCTGTGGACAGATTCTCCCACCTGAGGTGTGGATCTCTGCAGCACCTCCATTGGCTGGGCTGTCAGTTTAGGTGGATGGCCGTGTCTTGGCAGGTTGAAGGTTGTGCCATACTCCTTCCATTTACATGTTCAGAGTCTGGGCTATTTTTTAAAAAACATTAACTTGCAATACACTTTGCTACAATCTTATCCCTGATCTGTCTGGTGTTTTACTTGGTTTTCATGATGCTATTTGTTCACAAATGTCCTCTAAGGCTGTGTCCACATGGCAAGAACAAAATACTGGTTTGATTCTAGATCAGAATCCAACCAGTATTTTACACTCAGTTTTTGAGTTTTTTTGTCCTCTATTTAGGGACGATTTTCAAAGTTCGGCCATCCCATTCAATTGAATAGTAAAATAATTCGATATTTTCTGAGTGAACTACGGTGGACTATTGAGCATGTTCCAAGTTTTTTGCCAAAAACGGCGGTTTTGAAATCCGACCTCAGAAAATCCAAACTGTGTAGACTACAGCTCGAATTTTCTATTGAGGTCTGTGAGGATGGAATTACAGTCAGATTCAAATCCGAAAACTGTGTCAAAATCTGACTGAAAACCCATGCCGTGCAGACGGGCCCTAACAAACCTCTAGGGCCTTCACAAAACAGTTGCAGTTATGAAAAAGAATAAGGCAATGTTCACACGGCTTATTCAAGCCGTAATTGCGGGACGGATTTCGCACGCAGTTACAGCTTGAATAAGGGGCGGGGCAGGGGCGTGGCGGGGAGCTGCCCGCCGGCCCCATAGACATTGCATTATTCATGGCGCATACAAGCCGTAAATAATGTGCATGTCACTTTCTCCCCCCACGGCGGATTCGCCAAGCGGGGAGGAGAGACAGAATCCATAGTTCTCTATGAGAACTGTGGATTACCGTAATGACTGGGACGGATTGGAGCCGTACTGCAGCGCAAATACGGCGCGCAGTATGGCTCCAATCAGTCCCAAAATAAGCCATGTGAACGAGGCCTTACTTACATACAGATGTACTCAATTTACTAATTAGGTGACTTCTAAAGGTAATTGGTCACACTAGATTTTATTTAGGATGCTTTGACATGCAGCTGCGTTTTTGGTGCTTTTGTATGCGTTTTTGGATGCGTTTTTTTGTGCAGAAATGTACAGCATTAATTGCTGTGCCTTTCTGCACAAAAATCACATCCAAAAAACACATCAAAAACGCACCAAAAATGCAGTGTGAAAACAACCTTAGTAATAGCAGAGTACAGATGGGATGAATACATCTGCACGCTACACTTTTCTTTTTTTTTTTTTTATTTCTGAAAATTTGGAAAAGCACTTATTTTCTTTACATTTCTCAAATACTTGCTACTTTATGTTGCTCCAGCCTATAAAATATCAATAAATTACTTGTGGCTGTAAAAGGCTCTCCATAAGCTCTCTCCTCCATACATCTCTGCCTTAAAGGGGTTGTCTCACTACATTGATTCATCTTACCACAGTCCTGTTTTCTTGGTTTCACTTTGAATTCAGGGGTGTTTACTGGCTTCCACTAGGCTGCAGTAGAAGCCAGGTCTATAGCTATAGCAACCAGTGATGGCAGCCTATAAGGATAGATCAAACAGGTCTGTAGCTATAGTGATCGGAGGAGCTGATGCAGCCCATACAAGAGGGGTTATCTAGGAATAGGTAGGACACTGCTAATGGACACATGTTGCAAAGTGACTTGTTTTTGCAAGATCTTTAATATAAAAACAATCCTTGTAGTGAGACAACCCATTTAATGTCTAGATACTTTCCTTCACACAATCTCTGCTTCTCACAGGACCTTGTTATTAGCATATCACACAACCATCTCCAAGACTTCTCCCGTGCTTCCCCCATACTCTGGAACTCACTGCCCCAACACATCAGACTCTCCACCTTCACCAGCCTTAAAAGCAACCAGAAAACCCATCTCTTCAGGATTGCCTATAACCCACAATAACCCCATTGCCCCTTCTCCACCCCACAAACATGTCTGCCCCTCACCTTCTGTCTCTTTCCTCCTCCCTTGTAGATTGTAAGCCTTCGCGGACAGGGTCCTCTCTCCCTCTGTACCAGTTGTTAGTCACATATTGTCACCATTGTACTTGTTTGACATAGTTTATGTATGTAGCCACCCTCAAATATACAGCACCCTGGAACTAATGGTGAGTTAAAATAATGGGGTATGAATACTTTTGCAGCCCACTGTATGATTGTTTTGCAATAAAAACGGCTTCACACTGTTCTTAGCTTAGCATGTTTTATATGTGTAATTTGGTCTCTACCGTACATCTCGCAATATAAATGTAATATACCTGTAGCACTGTAACACATGCTTATATTTACCACATTCTGTACTAATTAGGTATGTGGTGTAGATAGCAGCATCTGGAAAGTCCATGGTTTTACACAGGGAGGGGAAGAACATTTAGCAGATATCTGATTACATCGGGTGGAGATGATTAAGAAAACAACTCATTTGTCAAATTTTCACTGATCTGACCTCAGTACTGACTATAAAGAACACAAATCCAAGAGTTTATCAGGCTGCACAGACCCTAGTCGTATTGTGTTTTATTATCTATATATATTGTATACACACTGATCAGCCATAACATTAAAACTTGAAGGTAGCTCCTATGCTGCTCTATTAGAAATAGACTTCACAATCTCTTCAAAGATGTCCTGTGGTATTTTACACCAAGTTGTTATCAACAAATCCTTTAAATCCTGCAAGGTGGGGTGTCCATGGATTAGACTTGTTTTCCAGGTGACAGCTGGACCTCAGGGAGATCTATTATGTTACGTAAAATACCTATTAACTAACACCTTACAAATTCCTTTTAAGTCTAAATTCCTTTAGACTTGGCTGGGATATGTCATGAAAGTCTAATAGGTGCTGGTACTGCCTCTAAATCCTGCACTTATCCTGGGTATTGGTCCATTAAATTTTGGCTCAAAATGGAGAGCCAGTCGTACTTGCACACAACTATCCATTTTGTTTTATGGGAGTCTGGAGTTTAGCCAAACACTCCGCTCACCTGTACTTAGAACTCTCATAGAACAGAAGGGAGAGTCGTGCATAAGTGCGACTGGGTCTCCATTCTGAGCCTGTACTTTCGAGGACCTGTTCCTGGTGGTAGGTGTGGATCTCAGAGATGGAACCCACACCTACCAGACTTTAATGGCATATCTTAAGGATATACCATCGAGGTCTATGGTGTGAACACCCCTTTAAGGAATGACAGAGAGAAAAAATATAATGGATAGGCTTGTACTTCATCTATGTTTTTGACCCAGTCCTAACATTGGCTTACAAACACTGCTGCAAAAAATCTGATTAAAAACATATAAAATTAAAAACATGTAAAAGGTGACTTCTACCATCTTCTCCCCTTTTTTATATGGTACAGTGTAGGAACCCTTCTTTATAACCAGAATGTCTTGTTTTATGTAAACCATATGATACCGCTAAACTGGGTATGAGACATTAGCAGTAATAACTAATGTTCTATTATTCAATTACCCATAGTTGATTGATATATCTTGCTCAGTTCCAGCGTCTTGGCGATGAACCATATCAAGCCAGATGACTTTGTGTAGAATAGGAGGAGACCTCTGATTTTCTGTGTGTTATTGGTTAGGTAATTACCTTCAACTTAATTTAACAGAAAAATATAAGGACCCCTGCCGGGTCCAGAAATGAGAAGAGCACTGAAAATCATACGTCAGGTAAGAGCAAGAACGACCTTTATGACGAATGCGTGGGGAATTTATCAAGACCTAGTACAGGTAGAATAGGCCTACGTGGCACAACTCCCATCAAGTCTTGGTCATCAGGTCTCGCTGGTAGTTGTAGTTGTGCAACATCCAGCTAGCCACAGATTGGGAAAACTACAGAAGAATATTATCTCTCTTATAATGGGAAAAATGCCATAGATAAAAAAAACATCCTAAAATACACTTTATTTTGCAACAAAGGCTACAAAAACTGCATTAAAAAACAATAAGGCTATATAAATACGCAGTTTTTGCAGCTTGTTTTGGTCAAAAAGCAGAATTCAAAATAGAAGTGTGAAGGATGCTTTAGGGTATGTATGGGGTGCATACTGTATGCGCCGCAATACGCCGTGTGTTTTAGAAGTACGCATTGTTCAGCGCGTACTTCCAGGCACAGGGGGGGCTTCCAAGCACTTTCATTGTCAGTGTCACCAAAGATCCACAAAGAAGTGACATGTCACTTCTCTTCCCCGGCGTACAATATGACAGTATTGTATTAGGGGAGACGGACGTAATTCATAGTTATCTATGAGAGCTAATTGTGGGGTGCATGTCGGGTGTACTGAAGCGCAAATACATGGCGTAATGCACCCAGCAATTACACTGTGTGAACATACCCTTAAAGAGTATTTGGTAATCCTGTTTGTTTTTAACAGTATGTCTCAGCAGGACTCCCCTCCTAGAGGGACAGATCTGAGAGCGCTCCAAATGCACCGCACCAGAAAATTGCCTGTGGCTAATCACTGGGCCCTCTTCCCTATGTTACATGGTATGATGGACAGAGACCTCGTATCTGAAGAAAGATTTCAGGTGGGTGAGCTCTACTAAAAGTCAATTCTACATGAGAATACGTCTGTTCATCTGATGGAGCATGCCACAACTTTCTTTCTGCTTGATTTGTACAGAACCCAAAAGAAAAAAAAAAACATATTTTTTTTTACTGGAAAATTCCTTAACCCCTTAATCCCTTCAAAGAAAAAATATTACTCTTCATTTTTCTCCTCCTCGCCTTCCAAAAGCCATAACGTTTTTATTTTTCCACCTACATAGACATACGAGGACTTTTATTTTGTGGGACAAGATGTACTTTCTAACGGTGTCTTTTATTGTACCATAGAATATACTGGGAAACCACAAAAAAATTATAATTGGGGCAAAATGTGAAAAAAAAATGTACTTGCGCCATGTTTGCGGGAGTTTTGTTTTTGCAGCGTTCAATCTTCGGTAAAAGTGATCTGTTATCTGTATTCTACAAACATCTAGGGTTTCCGGTATGTTTTGGTGGTGTAAAAAAAATTCCAAACATTTTCTGCCACGGCGCCATTTTGTGCGGCAATAACTTTTTTGTACTAACACCTACGGACGTCAGTGAGGCGGCATTTTTTGTGGGCTGAAGTGTACTTTTTATTGCTAACAGTTTGGAATGCATGCGACTTTTTTGATCACTTTTATTCCAATTTTTATAGCACATGAAATGAACAAAAAAGACCGCAATTTTGGTGTTTGGATTTTTTTTCTTCTACGGTGTTCAGCGTACGGATATACGATGCTATATTTTAATAGATTAGACTTTTTCAGACGCGGTGATACCAAATATGTGTAACTTTTTTGTTATTTTATTTTTTTATTTGTAAAATGACGAAAGAGGGGTGGTTTGAACTTTTAATACTTTTTTATTTTTTTTATACTTTAAATTTCTTTTTTTTTTACTTTAACTTTCAGTCACCCTAGGGCACTTCACCACTGTACCATCTGCACCAAGATGCCGTTTTCCCCACTTCCTGCCTGGGACTGGAAGTGGGGCAAACGAAAACATGGCAGCGATGGAAGCCTTCACAAGGCTCCCAGCTGCCATATTCACCGATCGGAACCCTGCTATTTCACCGCAGGGACTCCGATCAGAGTGAGTTTCTCATTCATTTAGATGCCACGGCCATCTTTGCCGCGGCGTCTAAAGGGTTAAACAGCGCGTGGTGGCGCCGCCCCCGCCGCGCTGTCACCGCTGGGTGTTAGCTGCAATTAGCCGCTAACACCAGGCGGCTGTGTTAGCAGCTAATTGTGTTAGCGCTGCGATCCTGCTACACAACTCCTTAACGCCACCAGGGCGTACCCATACGTCCAAGTAGGTTAAGGAGTTAATCTAGTTTAACCAGTCCTTGGCCGGGCCATTTACCTCCCTATTCCTGACCAGCCACATTTTACTTTTCCATAGTACATGCCGATTTAAATGCTATAATGGTTTTCTTGCGTTTGACTATTGTACTAAGTTTTCTATTTTTTTCTGTGATATGTTCGGCGTTACTTTTATGTGATTTTCACATAATTTTTGTATGAGTGAAAATAGTAAAAATAAAAAAAAGTTTTTCACGTTTTTTATTTCATTCTTTTTTAACAGCCAAAGTAACGCTAAAATAAATTTTGTAATTGTGTCCCTTTTTATCACGGACATTTTAAATTTTTATATCACAGATTTTTAGATATGAAAAAAAACTTTTTTCATTTTGAGTGATTTCTCCTGTAACTGGGGCTCTGGTGCATTAGCCACAATTACAAGGGAAATCCAGAGGAAATAATCCTTTGCACTGACTACGCAGCTGATCTGGATCTGATAAGACCCAGCAGCCAAGTCAGTTACCGAGTCCCAGTGGTCAGTTGACAGTTGGCATTGGGAAGCCGATCCATGCTTCCTGCATGTTGGTGTATACAGTGCTATCTGAGCCCTGTATACACAGCAATCGAGGAGGCAGTGATGGTAATAAACCGTCCCTGTCTTCTCAGTGGAGAGCCCAGCTATCGCTGACAGTCGGATCTCCACCTGCGCTGCTGTTCAATTAGTGTACAGTTGTTATCTCTGCACACTACCGTTAAACTGTCACCACGTGGGCATTTATAGTCTAGGGGCAGTCAGTGAGTAAATACCCCTCAACAGAGTATTGACCAAAATCTGTCTAATTTCAGCTGAAACAGCTGTGTGACTATGTGTATGGGGGCCACCCAAAATTCCCCTCATGGTAAACATTCAGGGAAAAAGGATGCTCAACAATTGGACTGGGGTGTTTGGGATCTGAAATCCCTGATGAAGCCAGGTTAGCTGGTGATACATGTTGGGGAGGTCAGACATGACGTTTTAAATTGTGATTTCTCACCTCTGTCTAGAAGTGTCACCAGCTGCAGGGGTGTCACAAGGGGGCCTTATTTGTCCTGTGTCCATTAGATTAGGGACGATTGCCCAAGTAGGAGGCTTTGGAATCCTCAATGGAGCTAGTAAACTGCTGTATATATAAGGCTCTCCTGTTAATAGGTGGTACTCCACCAGACTTGATAATAGAAAAAGAGCTATTCCTTCTTTCAGAAGCAAGAAGGGTTAAATGGTGAGGTTAGAAATCAGGTTTTTAAATAGTGTGTATAGAGGTTAAGAGTTATATATAATAAAAGTTACGTTTTAGTGTTTTACAGATAGAGAACTGATAGAGTTTAAGTTTGCAAAATAGTAAATATAGTGATCATAAGTCACTCTCTGTTCTCTTGCGAGATTCCCAATTTTTTGGAGATTATGCACCACTGGAGATGACTCTTCAGGACCACCCTACAGCTACTGTACAATGACTGCACATATTGCACATGACACTAGCATAGCAAAAAGATTGATCCAGTGATCCAAATGTAAAACGTCCAATTAATTGTAAATGCATTAAAAAAATTTTATGACAATAGGCACAGGTGAAGAAAACTGCTGCAGTTTTCTTCACCTGCGCCTATTGCCATCAATTTTTTAATGAATTTACAATACATTGGACGTTTTATATTTACATTTGGATCGCTGGATCAATCTTTTCGCTATATGAACTTACTCTGTGAAACCAAGTGGATCCGTGCAGTCCTGCCTTCAGGAGTGGTGAGCTGGCTCTTTTCTCTGGCCTTATGTACATGACACTAGCACTCTGTCTTTTACTTTCTGCCTCTCTTTCTCTGCTTTTCTCCCTGCAAAGCTGCCCCAGACATGTCACACCGAGGTGCCCAAAACCTAGGGGCCTCAAAAGGGGACTTGTGTGAATTGTTTGAACTGCATATCATGTTACCCAGGAGGCTGACATCACCATGCCTTTCCTCACAGTAAGCTCACTCTAGTCAAACAAATGGTCTGTTAATGTAAAGATCTGTGAGTAGCTACAATGTAGCTGAGTGGTTAGCACTTCTTCCTTCTATAAGAGGTTCTAGGTTCCAATCCTTGCAGGAACCAAACATGGATTTTTTTTCTCACAATGCACATATTTGATTGAGGTTTCTTTTTACTTTTTATTTCTTTGCACTATTTGATTGAATACTAGCACCTGGTGATGAACGCTCGCTCAGGTGTGTGTGTGTGTGTGTTTACTAAGCAGAAAGAGAATGACACTAGCTGCCTGAGAGGAGAGGTGATGTCTAAGCATGTGTGGCCCAGACTGAGGAGGCTCTCTATTCACCGTGGTCGTATCTCACAGACGACTGTACACTATGGATCACTGAGGAAGCAGCTAAAATAAAAAGCGTACAGCATTTTTAATAATAATGAATGGTGAAAATGTTTATTATTATTTAATTTGCAAGCTTCCCACATTAATTTTAGTTTGTGGCAAAACCCCTTTAACATGCCAGTTAACCAGTAAATAATTCCAGATGATCAGACATTCTGCATTATTTTAGCAGAAAGTTCCTTGATGAACCAAGCGTTCCTCATACATTGCATGACATAGAAAACAAAAGCAGACTGTTGGGCTGCAGAGAATAAAGGGTTAAAAGACTTGTTGGTTGAGTTGCATTTTACTACATCTTGTCATCATAAAAATGCTAAAGCAAAGCCATTTATTCCCATTAGTCATTGTTTACTCATTCATTCTCTTAAAGGGGTGTTATCGTTTGAGCTGTTCGGGCTGTTCAGTTAATTTTCTCAGATTTGAGTTTGAAATCCAAGGGCGTGTCACTCCTGTCAGCAGCGCGTGCCTCTCTCCTCCCAGGAGGCTGTCTGTCTCACTGAAGAACTATGACATCATCATTTTCTATAAAACAGGGATTAGAAGGTTGTCTGGATATAACACTCTGTAGCCTCCCTGCATGCTTAGTGTCTGCCAGCCTTTAGGCCTCCATAGCTGCAGCAAGCACCTGTTAAATCTCATTAGTATTCACACAATTACACTGAAAGCCAGCAGCTTTCACTTCTAATGTGTTCCTACCACATTGTACTAGACAACAGCAGAGATCTTTACTCCAACTACAAGGACAAATGTCAGCATTCAAGTAAAGGATCTC
The DNA here is from genome assembly GCA_025379985.1 of Phyllomedusa bahiana. Lineage (NCBI taxonomy): Eukaryota > Metazoa > Chordata > Amphibia > Anura > Hylidae > Phyllomedusa > Phyllomedusa bahiana. The sequence continues at coordinate 59,200 of JAODAL010018176.1, forward strand.
TGCTTGCTGTCAGTGACATGTGAGTGAAAATGGTGTGAGATGCACTCAGCTTTGAGACAAGAACCCTGCTAACCTGTAATAACTTAGGCCTGGTAGAGTAGTGTAGAGTGTTGGCTTTACAAGGAGGGGTGTTGGAGTTCTAGTCTCCTCACAGAGTATATTGGCCTTCCCCCCCCCCCCCCCTAAATTCTACACATATGTTAGAGAGATCCCTAAAATAAATATGTCAATCTCTATAAATGATATATATATACACACATACATGCTCCCCTATATCATTGCTATCCCCCCAGAGAATAATGCATTGTATCACGTATGTTGGAAGTGCTTGGAGTGACTGCGAGTAGGGACACTATATAAGGAGCTTTGTGTGTGTAAATAAATAAAATTATAGATGGTCACACATATATTTTCATATCTTTTAACATATGTGTACAATTTATAAAAGCAAAAAAAAAATCTGAAGGGGCTTGAACTCCCACCCTTTGTTCCTTGCAGGGCTGAGCACCTAAGGCACTGCACTACACAATCAGCTTATAACAGACAAAGTGTTGAATCCTTATGTTATACACTACCGATGATGACGTCATAGAGGAGCGGGGCTTGCATTCGATCAGTGGGGGGGGGGGGGGGTGAGACAGAACGCCATCGTTTTTCCAAGTAGCAGCTTAGACTGGACCTGTGAGGAGGTGAATCAACCTCTTTGTGCAAAAGGCCCTTTAAAACAGGCATGAATTTAGCCTAGATCCTTCACCTATAGCTGGGAAGATGTAACATAGAGCACAGACCTTGTTTCAACTATCAATTTTAAATCATGCTCAGACGGGGAGTAAACACAGAGTTTGCAGACAGCCAATCACAGCGCAGGGGGCATTGCCGGGGTGTTTCGTGTCTAGGGCGTATCCCAAAACGCTGAATGTAAATTCAGCCAGCCAAACACAGTGCAGGGGGCGTGTCTAGGAATTTGACCAGGGGGCGTTCTCTTAACCAGCAACAGAGGCAACATCGAGAAAACATAAATACAGATTTACAAGAAGTATGATATCTGCTAAAACAAGTAGTGACAGAGGTAATGCCACCCCAATTACAAAAAAGTGCTTAGTTTTAATGTCCCCATTAATCTGAGACATGAGCTTTGTATCGATAAAACCCCTTTAAGTTCTTTAACATATGGTTATAATGAGTCTGAGCGTTCATACTTGACTATTGTTTGTGAACACAAAATGCATCATTGTGGTTCATTGAACAGTGGTGTCATTCAACTTGTCCTACTGTAATTTATTACTAATTTAATTGAATATCCGAAATAAATTGTTGAAAGTATTTATAATAGATGTATCAGGGTGACACACTAGTCCATGAAAGAACCAGACGATCCTCTATTGGGCCATAGTCTGACAAAATACTGGGCCCCAGTTAGCTGGCAGAAAATAGCCCTATTTGAAGCTGATATTGGACTCAGTCACTATTTCTTATTGGTTGGTTCACATAAGTCTTTGGGGGTCAGTAATTAACCTTCTGAGACCAGCAGGTTGCATAGAGAGTGTCCAAGGTCAAGCAATGCTCCCTGGGAAGAAGGTGTACAAAACAGCTCTCCTACAGAAGCTGTTGCCACCTATTGAAGTTATCTACCCTAGAAGTCATTGTCCGACGCATGGCCTGGAAACACGACTAGTGAGTATCACTTAAAGCAGAAGCTCCTCAAAAAAATGAGAGGACTGATCCATCAAAAGCTGTTTTAGGGTTTTTTCCACTTGTCAAGCAGTTTTGGGTTTTGGGAGGCCTTTGAAAGGTCAAGGGTATGCATCTCCTTGTGATGACATAGGGAGTGTTACAGGCCCTGGGAAATAAATTTATGCCAACTCAATAATAATAACCTGTGAGACAACTCCTGATATGTCCTATGTATGGAGTGATACCAACAAAGATCGTGCACATGTTCCCTACTGGTGGACTTATTGACCCTCAGCCAAACACTAGCTGTAATACCCTGTTTCCCCGAAAATAAGACAATGTCTTTTTTAAATTTGGTCCTAAAGACGAGCTAAGACTTATTTTTAGGGGATTTTTTTTTTTCCATGAACAATAATTCACTTTTTATTGTGAACAAAACATAAACTTAAAAAATTACGTATATTCATCACAAACTTAAATAAGCAGCCAAACTCTGAATTTCATAAAAAAAAATGCACTAGTCTTATTTTCGGGGTTTGTCTTTTTTGGGGAAACAGGGTAGGTGCAGTTTTTTGGGGTTATTGCAATGGTTTTGGGCAGGGTGTGTGAAAGAAATTGTGAGTCTTTTTTGGGCTTATAATTTCCTACAGGGGATCAGCGTGCTGGGAAGCAGTAGGACCAGAAAGTTCCTCCCCTTCTCTCTTGGTTTCTCACTTTGATATCACTTTTCCGGGGGTTTTTTGGCCTCCTGTCCACAGGTACTTTTTAAAAGATTACCCTCGCTTTTCGGGAATTCCACAAAGCTTTCCAGAGGGGAAAATTCATCTCTTAAAATGAACCAAAGGAAAAAAGATACTCTAGACTTATCTCCATTAGTTTTACCTGTTGGTCATAAAAAACATTTCTACTGTTTTTTATTTTATTTTTTATTTTTTTTAAAGCCATCCATTATTAAAGATACCTTTATGAACATTTTGAGTTCTTATTAAGCAATTACAATAATGAAAAGTTTTCTGACAACTGTGCTAAAAAATAAATTTTTTTTAGTTTGCGTCTGGGTTGGGGGGGTTGCTTTGGGCTAGGTCCAATTTTGCTGTTGATCTGGGGACAATCAGGAACCCTCACTAGGGTTTTTTCCCAAAAAAAGGGAAGAATATCATTTATTTATCTCATACACTTCCTTTTTCTTTTCTGAAAAAGGGTATTGATTGATCCTGCTATCCCCAGGAAAATTTGAATCAGGATGAACCAGCCAAATCCAAAGCGCAGCAAGACTTGTAGGTGCTGAAAACACTTATTGAACCTATTTCAATCCCTTAAAAGACCAAGTGATTTTTTTGCATTTTTTGTTCATCGTTGAATTATAGTTGCCGTAAGTTTTTTTATTTTTCTGTCAATCCAGCCACATCCAGGCTTGTTTTCTTCAGGACAAGTATTTTTTTTTAATGCCTCCATTTTTCAGTACATATAACTTTATTACCTTTTTCAGGGAGGACTGGAGAAAAAAAATCCGTAATTCCGCCTCTGTTTTTTATACATTGTAAATTAACGCTATTTACCATGTGATGTACATACTTATAACTTTTTTTTCTTGCCAGTTTTAAAAAATTTTGGGGGGGGGAATAAACCATATTATATAGTTTTCTTTAAAAAAAAATCACAACAGAAACATTTTAAATAAAAAAAATTTGATTTGTGTTTTTCCATATTCAAATACGTATAACATTTTTTTGTTGTTGACAGAACGGTATGAGGGCTCGTTTTTTGCAGGGCAACTTTTAGTTCTTATTGCTGCCATTTTTGACTGCATAAGAATTTTTACGCGCTTTCTATTTTTTTTTAGTTTAGTTTTTTTATGCTGTTCTCCATGTGACATAAATAATGTGATACATTAATAGTTTGGCTTGTTACAGCTGCAGCTATACCAATTATGCATAGGTTTTATTTATTTAAATTTTACCTAGATAAGGATTTTTTATGGAAAAATGGAAATATCTATTTTTTTATCATAGTATTTTTTTTTTATTTATGTCTGTCTTAAACTTTTTTTCTTATTATTTTTTAGTCCCACCAGGAATCTTAAACATGCAATCATTTGCTTGCACATATACATGTATGGGACAAGGCCCTCTCCCTCCCAAATTAAAATCCCTGGCCCTGACCAGACGCACACTGCCTGTGCTCTTCCCAGCTGGGTGTAATGGGAAAAAAACACTATTGCACCAACAAAACAGGTTCTATTAGGATGTATTTATATAAATTAATGTATTGTATATACAAAATTACATATAAATGGCTATATAGACAATGTTCTGTGGGTGATGCCTCTAAAAAAAATGGTAATACAGTTGCCACATAATACCGCTATACAAGCAGAAATTATTATCACCATATTGTTACTGAACACACCAGTATACCAATACCATATAATACTGTCACATCATGACCACATAGTGACAGAATAATACCGCCACACCATGATCACATATCACCACAGCATAGCGGCCGAAAAATACTGCCACATCATGATTACATATCGCCACCACATAGGGACTGAATAATACCACCATACTGTTAGTGAATATAAACAATCTGAGCAGGACTGGGACAAGGTATTCCGGTGCCCTAGGCAAATAAGACATATAGTTCCCCCCAATGGTAAATTCAGCCCACTCCATGCCTCCTTGTGTCTCCTTCCTGTCTGGGATTAAGTGGCGCCCTAGGCGGTCGCCTACCCGTAATCCAAGCCCTTCATCTGAGGAGCGTGCACTCTTCGCCATTCTTGCAGGGTCCTGGCTGTCATCACACCGCTACATCGAGCACAGGACTCTGATTCCAGCTGACTTTTGGCCCATAAACAAAACACGTGGTCCATAAGAGGTTACAGTTTGCCTTGGTCTATTTTGCAATTACATTATTCAATATTTCTGTCTAGACAATTTGATATCCCTGTACTCTTTTTCTTTCTCCTCTTTTTAGTCTTAGGGCGACATGTATGATCGGGCTTTTCGCCTGTTTTTTGGAGTAACCTGCGCCTCCCGGCCCGAATACCCCTGTCGGATGCAGGGATGCAGTGTTAGGCGCAGTGTTCGCCACTTTCAGCTGCGCCCCGCATGAAGGGGCGGGCAATGGGCGCGGTGTGGGCGCGGTGTAGGCGTTCCGGGGCGGGACGCGGCGCTCTCGAAAACTCCGAGGCATGTACGATCGCGAGTCGGCAAAGTGCGGGGCAATGCAGCACTCGGCAGCTCCGACAGGCAGACCTGGTTGATTCTGGTCTAAATGCTCCGGCGGAGGCGCAGTGAAGTGAATCATACTCTGTGCAGCAAAAAATCGCCTTTATAAAGGCGGAAAACAATTTCAGAAAAGAGCTTAAACCTCAAAAATGAAAACTACATAAAAAAAATCACTTTCCAAAAATCTAGAACGGCGCAATATCAAGAATTAGGATATTGGAAATTGCGGGAAATACAGTAATTCAAATTCTGAAAGCTATTCTCATTGGTTGGCAGAAACTGGCCAATCAGAATAGGAGCGACAAAAACCCATTATATCCTATGGAGAAGTTTTGATCAATCAAAATCAAAGGCGGGACAGTTCAAAAGACAGTAAAAATGCAGAAAAGAGCTGATTGGCTGAGCTAGCGCGGGCTTGGCTATCTCGGCCAATCAGAATAGGAGCGACAGGGACCCATTATAGCCTATGGAGAAGTTAGAACCAATCAAAATCAAAGGCGGGACAGTTCAAAAGACAGTAAAAATGCAGAAAAGAGCTGATTGGCTGAGCTAGCGCGGGCTTGGCTATCTCGGCCAATCAGACTAGGAGCGACAGGGACCCATTATAGCCTATGGAGAAGTTTGAACCAATCAAAATCAAAGGGGGGACAGTTCAAAAGACAGTAAAAAGGCAGAAAGGAGCTGATTGGTTGAGCTAGCGGGGGCATGGCTATCCCAGCCAATCAGAGCACGAGCTAATTCTCCCATTGTAGTCTATGGAGAGATGCGGCATGGAGTGTGAATAAAAAAATAATTTTTATTACTTGTAAAATATTCTCTGAAAAAGAGCTGAAACCTTCTATAAACATAAATCAATTAAATCCCGAACAACGCGTTTTTCGCCGAGACCGGCGCTACATAAGGAATTGCAATAGAGAGAATTGCCGGGAAATACAGTAATTCAAATTCTGTAAGCGCTTCTCATTGGTCGGCAGAAGCCAGCCAATCAGAATAGGAGCGACAAAGACCCATTATATTCTATTATATTCTCCTCCATAGGTTAGAATGGGCCACTGTCGCTCCTATTCTGATTGGCTGGTTTATGCCGACCAATCAGAATAGCTTAAACAATTTGAATTACTGTATTTCCCGGCAATTCTCTCTATTGCAATTCCTTATGTAGCGCCGGTCTCAGCGACAAACGCGTTGTTAAGGATTTAACTGCTTTATTTTTATAGAAGGTTTCAGCGCTTTATCTGATAATGATTTACACTTAATAAAAATTATTTTTTTTGATCATACTCCATGCCGCACGGCGCTGAGCGTCGAGATTGCATTGCGCCCATCTCTCCATAGACTACAATGGGAGAAGTAGCTCGCGCTCTGATTGGCCGAGATAGCCAAGCCCCCGCTAGCTCAACCAATCAGCTCTTTTCTGTATTTTTACTGTCTTTTGAACTGTCCTGCCTTTGATTTTGATTGGTCAAAACTTCTCCATAGGATATAATAGGTCTTTGTCGCTCCTATTCTGATTGGCTGGTTTATGCCGACCAATCAGAATAGCGTACCGAATTTGAATTACTGTATTTCCTGGCAATTCTTTCTATTGCAATTCCCGATGTAGCGCCGGTCTCGGCGACAAACGCGTTGTTCGGGATAGAATTGATTTATGTTTATAGAATGTTTGAGCTCTTTTTCAGAGAATATTTTACAACTAATAAAATTGTTTTTCTTAATCATACTTCATGCCGCACGGCGCTGAGAGCCGAGATTGTATTGCGCCCATCTCTCCATAGACTACAATGGGAGAAGTAGCTCGCGCTCTGATTGGCTGTGATAGCCAAGCCACCGCTAGTTCAACCAATCAGCTCTTTTCTGCATTTTTACTGTCTTTTGAACTGTCCCCCCTTTGATTTTGATTGGTTCAAACTTCTCCATAGGCTATAATGGGTCCCTGTCGCTCCTATTCTGATTGGTCGGGATAGCCAAGCCCCCGCTAGGTCAGCAAATCAGCTCTTTTCTGCATTTTTACTGTATTTTGAACTGTCCCGCCTTTGATTTTGATTGGTTCAAACTTCTCCATAGGTTTTAATGGTTCACTGTCGCTCCTATTCTGATTTCTGCCGACCAATGAGAATAGCTTTCAGAATTTGAATTACTGTATTTCCCGGCAATTTCCAATATCCTAATTCTTGAATTAGGATATTGGAAAGTGATTTTGTTTTATGTATTTTTTATTTTTGAGGTTTTCGCTCTTTTTCTGATAATGTTTTCCGCCTTTATAAAGGCGATTTTTGATTCATACTCCGCACCGACATGTTTAATGATTTCTCACTGATTTCCAGCACTGCACCCCACACACTGGAGAGGCGCAGGGAACTTTTCCCCGCATGTATGAGTGCACTACCTCGGGCGGCGAATCTTAGGCGCAGCCCCGCACTGCGCCTCAGTCCCGCACTGCGCCCCACACACTGGCGAGGCGCGGCAGACTTTTCCCTGCATGTATGAGTGCACTACCTCAGGCGGCGAATCATAGGCGCAGTCCTGCAGTGTGCCTAAGTCCCCGCACTGCGCCTCACACACTGGCGAGGCGCGGCGGACTTTACATGGAATGTATGAGCGCGCCCCGGCGCCGACATAAATCAGGCGCAAAGGTGGCGGAAAGGTGCGCCCCGACGTGGCGAGATTCATACATGTCACCCTTAGTCTTAATTAACGGTAAAGTTTTATATACCCCTCTTTGATTGTTTGCTTCCTTTTTGCAATTGTTTGATATTTGATGCCCAATTAGCTGCCTGAAATATAAATGGCCCTCAGAGTAAAAGAATGCTTTGGAGGCCTCTACATTGTTTCAGAAAAATATAAAAAAAGGTTTTCCATTGGGAAAATGTAGTACTACGACAAACATCTTTTATCTATATTCATTTCTAAGCAAATACCTACTAACAAAAAAAATCAGAACACTGGTTGGATCAGAAATTTTTTTGTGCTATAATAAATAAAGCAGAGGGGTTGTTAAAGTTCATGCTGTTGTGAGTCTGTAAGTTTCTCAGTTAAAGTCTCTTATACCATCTCCAGCTTCGGAACACTTTTCCCACCGCAAAGTGCGGCGCTCTACTTCCACCAATAAGCACTCAGACCACCGAAAGTTGCAGAAAAAACGAAAAGCTGGAGGAGAAAAGGACTTGGGAGGCACAGTACAACTTTTTAATGCTGGTAATGTAACATGAATACTCTGCAGGCTTGGGCAATTATCAAATGAAATAGTTATAGTCTTAACATTACTGAACTGTAATAACATAAGTATTATAAAAGAATTTCTCTTTATATCCTGTCACTTAAAAGCTGCTGCTCTGTAATTCCCCTTCATTTTGACTTCTAGTATACTCCCTTTTGTGTGTATGGGATATACAAGCCCATTTATAGTGGTATTGTACTGTAATACTGCAACCATTGAATATTCAAAAGAACTGGGCTAAGCATGTGCGATAGTTGTCACAGGATAAACATCCGGATTATTGTTGTAACAATTGCAGCTTTGTAAATCAGAGGCATAAAATAAGACTGTGTTATATGTGGCATAAGATGAACAAACACATTAGACAGAAAACAGACATGCATTGGATCATCCATTCTTACAAAAAATTGCTGTCAACATAAACCAATACAGCCATCCAATACAATGCAAACAAAAAAGAAACGTCACCATTGTCGCTTGTCTGACAATGCTATAGAAACATTATTTCAGATGATGAATGGTTGAAAAGCTCTTACAGACTAAACAACTGCTAAAGGGATGTTCCCACTATAGACTGATGACATATTGATAGTATATGCCATCAAAGTCTGATAGATGCTGGTCCCATTGGTAGGGCACCTATGTAAGGAACGGGCCCTCTAAAGTGTCGGTTCAGAAGTTGGGCTGTCTTAACAGCATTATGGTCCCCCGGGCACAGCTGTGCACTGGGCCCTCCAACCAACAAAACCACTCACAGGAATTTGGACATGGTTTTCATTTTTTTTAAGACAAGACAAGAAACAAATATTTAAAGGCAAGGTGTCATCAAAAAATGACTCATTGTTTAACTGTTTTTATGTTAAACACATTTTTATGATTTTTTATTTTTTATTTTTGATATCACTTTCAATATTTAAAAAAAAATTCTTAAGCCCTGCAGTTTTCACTTTGGCCACAAGGCCTTATAATTGTCTGACACTTCCTGTTCTGTAGAGGAAGATTTTCAGTAGTTCTGCTCATTAGCAGCACAAGCAGGGTTACACTGAAAGGTGACATCAATGTGTAAAGATAACATAGGATCCACCAGTCACAATAGGAGATAGTCACTGCTCTCCCTCCCTGCACACTGATTTCTTCCCAGGACACAGAGCATGCCTAAAAAACTTTCCTATAGAAGTCAATGGGACTTCAGTTCACAAGCTCCTATGTGCATGAAGCTGCTGTAAAGTATCTCTCTAAATGCTGTTAAAAGCAGCTCAGGCAAGAAAGTTTTCCCCACAATCATATATAGACGACTGAATTGAGAAATCTACAATCAGAAAATAAAAACTGCCAAGAAGAAAAGAATATGGACCAGAGGCTTGTTTTAATAAGTAAAAAATGGCACAGATTTCCTTTTAAACCCAGACTCTTTATTCACTCTCCTCTTCAGCGGCAGACAAGGCTGCACAAGGTCCTGATACTGAACAACTCTAGGTCACAGTGTGGCAGCACCTGAACCTGATGGGGAGCCTGAGAGCGACAAGGGCATGTATTGTATTAGCCATTAAATTTTGGATCAATCTAGTTGCTATTGGCAGATAAATAAAAACAGCAGATGTAGTAAATAATTTCCAGTTTATTAAAATACTCCTTTTAGGATTTAAACGGGTTGTGCCACGAAAGACATGCTTCATCTATGCACAGAAAAAGTGATAAAGGTTTGATTGCTGGGACTCCCACTGATTGCTTAAAGGGGTTGTCTCACTACATTGATTCATCTTACCTCAGTCCTGTTTTCTTGGTTTCATTTTGAATTCAGGGGCATGTTTACTGGCTTCCACTAGGCTGCAGTAGAAGCCAGGTTTGTAGCTATAGCAACCAGTGCTGGCAGCCTATCAGGAGAGAAAGAACAGGTCTGTAGCTATAGCGACCTGAGGAACTGATGCAGCCCATACAAGAGGGGAATAGGTAGGACACTGTTAATGGAGATATATTGCAATGAGACTTGTTTTTGCAAGATCTTGAACATAAAAAGCAATCCTTGTAGTGAGACAACCCCTTTAAGCAGAGTCCCTGTCTCCCTATGCTTTGAATGAAGCAGCAGTCAAACATGTGCACTGCTCCTGCATTAAAAGTGAGTGAGAGGGAGTTTGAGAGGTAGACATGTACAATGACTGGTATGGGGAACCATCTTTAAGCAATAGATAGGGATCCCAGCAGAGGGACCACCAGCGATGAGTTGGCACAACCCTTTAAAGAGTATTTTTAACCAAGGAATAACCAAGGAAAATAATTTTCTTTTTCATCTCCGTCTTCCAAAAGCTATCACTTTTGCAGTGGTTGTGTGTGTGCATATGTATGTATGTGTGTACCTTTACATGTGTATATATTTCCCCTTGAGTGTGTGTGTATAAAAAATAAATTTTTAATATATATATATATATAATATATATTAATATATATATATATATATATAGTTTTATATATGTATATAATACACACACACACACACTACATCCACTACACCAGTGTGTATTATTATATGTGTGTATATGTATATGTTACCCACAGGCACAGTTTATACACAAATGTAATACACAGGTGAGTATTTTACATGTATATACTGGTATATACTGTCCTTGAGTGTATAATATATATAGGTACACACACATACATACTTAAATAGATATGCAACACACAACCAATACACCACTACACCAGTGTGTAAATATATATATAAAATTATATAAAAAAATATAATATATATATATATATATATATATATATATATACACACGTTACCCACAGGAACAGTTTATACACAAATGTAACACACGAGTGAGTATTGTACATGTATATACTGTGGGCGCTCAAAAGCAGGCACTTGCACAAGTTCTGAAAGAGAGGTTGCAGCACAGCCAAACAGCAGTGGGGGAAAGGTTTAAAACTGAGTATTTTGAGCGAGTGAAAACGAGCTGCAAGTGTGTTTTCCTTATAAGTATGTTTCTTTTAAGTGTTGGAGACTTAAGATTGAGAGACTTTAGATTTGGGGAGTTTAGAGGGGACAGTTTGAAATTGCTTATTATTAATAATTTATTCATATTATCTTTTTGGTAACATCCCCATGAGTTCCATGTTTGACAATGCTGTCCAGTGCACACCCTGTGCAATGTCTGCCATCCTTGAGCACCAGTTCGAGGGGACATACTGCTGTGCAAGATGGGTGCACACTGCTCATTTTAGAAGCCCGATCCTGGATCTAAATGAGCAAAGTGGCAACACTGAGATCCATTGCCAACTTGGAAGCGAGCCGGCTGCCCACTGAGCAATTCACCCAGGTGTAGATGCTGGGGAGGGTGGCAGCATGGAGGTGCAGGAACATGAGGCAGCTAGCTGGTGAACAGTCAGAAAGAAGGGTAGAGGGGAAGAGTTTCAGGGAGGTAGGCCTGATCTGGTACACCCCCAAAACAAATTTGCAAGATTGGCGGATGAGGGGGATGTACAGCTCAGAATAGCATTACTGCAGCAAGACACTACCCTGTCTGCTCCATAAAGATTGGGAATAGGAGTACAGGGCAGGCAACAAGTGCTAGTAGTTGGGGACTCCCATTAAATAGGGCACAGACAGGGCAATCTGCCACAAAGACCAGATCGCGAACAGTATGTTGTTTACCTGGGCCCGGGTTCGACATATCGCGGATCGGGCTGACAGATTGCTGGGTGGGCTGGTGAAACCAGCTGTCATGAATCCAAAATTGGCACCAATGACAAAGTTAAGAGGTAGGTGGAGTGTCCTTAAAAATGATTTCAGGGACTTAGGCCAAAAGCCCCAGCAAGGACCTCCAAGGTAATTATTTTCAGAAATAATTACCTGTTCCACGAGCCACACCAGAGAGGCAACGGGAGATTAGAGAGGTGAAAAAAGTGGGCACAAAAATTGGGTAGGAAAGAGTATTTGGGTTTTTGGAGAACTGGGCTGACTTCTGTCTTGGCTACAGACTCTAAGCTAGGGACGGGCTGCACCTAAATGTGGGAGGGTGCAGCTGTATTGGGGACAAAATGGCCAGGAATTTGAGGAATAATATAAACTAGGGGACTGGGGGTGGAGGATAACTACAAAGATAGCAATGGCAAGATAGTGAAGATAGAGAGTTTTGGGGAAAAATTTTAGGAAATAAAAACAGGGGGTGGAGTTGGAGGGAGGGGTGTAAGCAATAGTTATAAAAAATATCAAGGGAGAAAGGAATAAAAACTGGAAAAATCTCTAAAATGCATGCTGAACCCAAGGGTCAGGAAAGTCCTAGCCCAACAAAAATAAATGAACTAATAATTTTTTAATAGCTGAAAAATTTAAAAAAAAATACAATAGGGTTGGGGAATAACTGAGACATGGCTGGATGAGAGCTACGACTGGGCGTTAAACTTACAGGTTTACAGTCTATTTAGAAGGGATCGTAAAGGACCGAAGGGGGAGGTGTATGTCTATATGTAAATCCTGTCTGAAGCCAACACTGCGAGAAGATATAGGTAAAAGGTAATGAACATGTGGAATCATTATGGGTAAATATAAAATGGGTAAATAACAATAAATACTAATGGGGGTCTTGCTATAGGCCCCCAAATATACAGAACCCATGGAAGATGTACTCCTAAAGGCAAATAGATGAGGCGGCTAATCAGAATGAGGTTATTATTATGGGCCCGACTTTAACTATTCCAGACATCCAATTGGGAATCTGAAACCTGTTAGCTCTCATAAAGGAAAACAGGTTTTTGTCAATAACTAAATGATAATTACCTTTGCCAAAGGTTTTCAAGAACCGAAATAGAGGAAACCCTTCTAGACTTAATATTGACTAACAGACCTGAACAGAGATAACAAAGGTTCAGGTTGAGGGGCACCTAGGAAAAAGATGACCATAAAAAAAATAATTTCCGTTTATCCTTCAATAGAGTTTTTTGTCAAGGAGCACAAAAACAAATGAATTTAGGAAGGCTAAAATTTTTAAAACTGCTTTTGGAGGCCCTAAACCGTATTTACTGGGACAATGTGTTAAATATGGCAGAACAAATAATTTAAAATTTGGGGGATTTTTTAAAACATCCTAGGCTACCACGTGAGAGGTACATACCCTTATGGTAATAACACAATTAAACAGGAAAAACCCAATGTGGGTCAACAGGATGTAAAGAGAGGCAATAAAAAACAAAAAAGAAAGCGTTTTTAAACTACTTAAAACAGCAGGGCAGTGAAGAGGCGCTAAGAAGCTATAAGGAAAAAAATAAAGTGTGTTAAAATAAAGATAAAGGAAGCCAAAGCTAGAGACGGAAAGACATAATTGGCTATAGAAAAGTAAAACTAAAACCCCAAAATATTTTTTAACCTATATAAAAAAGTAAAAAGATTAAAACAGAAAATGTTGGCCCTATTTAAAAAAATACTGAGGGAGAAAACAGTAGAGGGCGATGAGAAAAAGCAAACCTATTAAAACACTTTTTTCTCCACTGTATTTACCGAGGGGGAGAGCTTCCTGTTGAACAGAGGGATGAGGTAAACTCCAACTTAAAAGATTCTTGTCTAATCCAGGAAGAAGTGCAGCTCCGCCTAGGAAGATTAAAATAGACAAATCCCCAGGTCCAGATGGCATATACCCACGTGTCCTAAGGGAGTTAAGTGATGTCATAGATAGGCCTCTATTTCTTAATTTTTTATGGACTGTCTAATAACGGAGTAGTCCCAAAGGATTGGCGCATAGCAAATGTGGGGCCAAAATAATTCAAAAAGGGTGTCAAAAAGTGATCCAGGGAAACTATAGGCCGTTAAGCTTAACCTCTGTTTGTAGGTAAAATGTTTTAAAAGGGTTTTCTCAGAGATGCTATCCTGGGAGTACTCACTGAAAAATAAATTATAAACGCCGTTCCCCAATGGTTCATGAAGGAATCGGTCCTGTCAGAACTAATTCATCAGCCCTTTTATGAGGAAGTCAGTGCTAGACTGGATGTCATATCTCTAGATTTTTTTAAAGCATTTTGGGTACGGTGCCACATAAAAAGGTTGGTAAATAAAATGAGAATGCTTGGACTGGGGAAAAATGTGTGCAAGTGGATAATGCAACTGGCTCACTGATAGAAAACAAAGGTAGTAATTTAATGGTACATACTCTGACTGGATTGCTTTTTACTAGTGGGGTACCACAAGGGTCCCGTATTGGGCCCTATCCTCCTTCAACATTTTCATTAATGATCTTACAGAGGATTACACAGTAGAATATATCGATCTTTGCAGACGATACTAAGCTCTTAAAGTTTTCAACACAATAGAGGATAAGTGTTATTACAAAGGGATCTGGATAAGTTGGAGGCCTGGGGAGGAAATGGCTGGTGAGGTTTAACACAGATAAATTTCAAGGTTATGCACATGGGAGGAAAAAATCCATTACATGACTACATGTTAAATGGAAAAAGGTGGGTAAAAGTACTGGAGAAAGGACTTGGGAATCCTGGTGGACCCGTAAACTCAATTTTAGCAGCCCAGTGTCAACAGCAGCTGCCAAGGGGAAATAGGATCCCTGTGGTACCATTAAAAGGGATAAAATGCACATGATGAGAACAATATTCTCCTATTATATAAGTCACTGGTTTGACCACACATGTGAATATTGTGTACAGTTTTGGGCCCCATTGCACAGGAAAGACATTGTAGAGCTTGAACAGGGACAAAGGCGGGCAACAAAATAATAAAAAAGGGCCCGGGTGGAAATACAGTACACCAGAAAGATTAGCAAGATTAGGGTTATTTAGTTTAGAGAAAAGACGGCTTCGGGGGGACATAATAAATATGTTTAAATACATCAAAGGTCAATATAGAGATCTCTCCCAAGATTTATTTATACCCAGGATTGTATCTAGAAAAAGGGGGCATCCCTACGTCTTGGGGGACGAAGTTTCTACATAAAACATAGAAGGGATTCTTTTACTGTAAGAGCATGAGACTGTGGGAAATCTCAGCCAAGGAAATTGTCATGGTGAATTCACTGACAGAGTTCAAAAACGGTTTGGATGCATTTCTGGAGCGTAATAATATAACAGGTTATAGTGTTTAGGATTCTGGAGGGGGGTCATTGATCCAGAGATTTTTCCGATTGCCAGATTGGAGTCAGGAAGGAATTTTTCCCTAAAATGAGGACAATTGGCTTCTACACCTCATTGGGGTTTTTGCCTTCCTCTGGATCAACACCTTAGCACAACAGGCTGAACTGGATGGACGTCTCGTCTTTTTCGGCCTTACAAATTATGAAACAATATAAAGTTTTATTTAAGGTCCATAATCTTACAATTTAAAAGATAGTTTGGCCTCAGCATATAACGGCAACACTAAATAAGTAATTTCTCCAGGCAAGCAGGTAAAAAAACACAAAGGAATAGTCTCACCGACTAGTGCGGGCAGGTCCTACACAGCCTCACAGCTCAGGCAGCAATCCGAGTCTGGTTTCAGGTCCAAAAACACACCCACAAGTGACCTGAACTAGCTGCCTTTTATCTGGCTGGTAAGGCCTGGGGTGGAGTATGGAAGTGACCTTTCCCACCCACGGTCTCTGGCTGCTCCATAAAAACCCAGACCCGAACTGCAGCAGAAATAACTGCTCAGCAACCAAGTTGTCACTGACAAATGGGTTTTTAATATCACTGACGCCGGCCACCACACCTTTTGCCCTGCTACATATCCCCCTCCCTGCCCAAAGCCGAGGGGTTAGGCAGTTTCTGCCATCACACAATGCACCCTCCAAAGGGCATCTGCATTGCTCGGCCTGTGCTCCACAGAAAACCTACAATCCTGTAGTTTCAGAAACCATCTTGTGACCTGAGCATTGCTTCCCTTTTTCTCCAGCATCTATTTTAAGGAAGCAAGGTCTGACACCAATTTAAACTTTCTACATAATACATAGTACTTCAGAGAATCTAAAGCCCACTTGATGGACAGACACTCCTCCTCTGTGATGGAGTATTTTCTCTCACATGGGGACAATTTTCGTCTCAGATATGCTACCAGGTGTTCTTCCCCATTTATCTCTTGGGAAATGACAGCCTCACATCTGATGCATCTGGTTGTACAGTGACCTCCATACTGGCTGTTTACACAGGGCCAGCTTCAGTTCCTGAAAGTCCTACGGTTTGGAAACGGTTTCC
>JAODAL010018177.1:0-75490 GCA_025379985.1 Phyllomedusa bahiana
GACTAAAATTAAAATAGAGAGGAATACAAAGACATGTTACCCTTTTAGGGCACTGTTAAATCTTAAAAAAAAAAACCCTGAAATTTAGCCTTTTAAAAACTTTAAATTTGTACAATAAAGGAATTTCATTATAAAGGTTTTTCGGGAAATTTTTAGGGGTGTAAAGAAATAATCATTGTACCAGAAAGCCTTATACAGCTGCTTTCTCGGGGGAAAATTTAAAATGGAAAGTTTTAAGTAGCTAAATTTTAACACGGGGATTACATTAAAAATTTTTTGAAAAAATTTTCGGAATACGGGTTTTTTCCGAAAAAAAGGCCCGACTGTAAACACTAACCCCGGTCTGTCTTTTTAAAAGGAAAAAAATTTTCAGTTTTTGTTTTTAAAAGCCAACATGGTAATCCAAGAAAATCTTCCAAAGTCAACTGTTCTACCAGTAATGAACTTTAAGATTTATTGTATATAGTTGTGAGGTTTATTCCGCACTCACCAAGAAACCCCCCCAAATTGCCGCCCCTTTCACAGAAGATTTTATTGGCATTTATTACATTTTTTCTGGTTAAAAAGAATAAATCTCAATCCCAGACACAAGCCTCCCCTACACGTTTCTACAGACAAAAGTATTTGCCTGTGTGAAAGTGAGTCACAAAGTCATGATGTTGGACATCTATTAAAAATACACTAAAGATACAACACTAAATAAGTCACTGAACTCATAAAAGTTGTGGATGGTATTAGGGTGCATTCACATGGCAAAGACAAAATACTGGTCGGATTTTCCGACCAGTACTTTGTCTTTTTTTGACACGTAGGGGCGAAGGTTTCTGTTCGTGGTTTGGGGAAATTAAAAAGCCGGCGGCAAAAAAAAAAAGCCCCACAAAAAAATCCGTGAAAGTGGGGATTGCTGTTTGGTATTCTTTTAAAATCAATGTAAAAAATTGGGACAGTCGGTTTACACTTTAAAATTTCCAAAAAAACCCATCTGTTAACCAACTGAAAAACCCTGCCGGGGGGACAACCCCTTTTTTTCCCAAAATAAGCACCCATTTTTTTTGTTTTTTGAAAAAGCAGCAGATGTAAAGGGGTATTCCCTTTAAAATTTTTATGTAAAAGGGGAAACCTAAAGGGGGGGTGAGCAAAATCGCGGGAAGGAAAGTGGCTGCCCATGTACTTTTTTCTTTCCCAATCTCTTTTGGAAAAAAAAAAATTTTTAAAAAAAAAAAAAGTACCCAATTTTAAATACTTTTTTAATGCCCCCCCAAAAAAATTTATTTTTTTCTGCATTGGCTAAAGTTCCTCCATCCCATAAGGTGTAGATAAATTAGGTGAATAATATGCTGCAATTACAAAAGGGCGTGTATTTAAAAGAGGGGGTTGAAAGGTTTCCAGGGGAAACCCACCCCACTTTTCTACCCTTTTTCATTGACATGAGGCCTTTTATCGGGGTAGTTGAAAATGTCTTTTTGTCCCTTTTCCGGTCAATCTGTATGGGTTGCTTAATATGGCAGAGGGTTGTGCAAACCAATTTCTTATATATATAACTGGTATAATGTTATACTGTAAAAACAAGCCGGTAGCAGTGCAAGCAAATTAGTCTGGAAGGGGCGTGGGGCACCTGCAATGGGAAAGTACCCCTTTCCTCCTTCAATATTTGCATTCAAAGAGTTCCCGGGGGAAATCCTTTAATTATAAATAAAGCTTTTATTTTTTTTAAACATGTCCTTTGGGAATAAAATTTTCTTTGTTGAAAAAAAATGTGCATCGGGGGCGTAACTAAAAAAGCCAGGGCCCCATAAAAACTTTTGGAGGGGGCCCCTCCCCTCCGCCCCCTAAACCAAACGCCCATGTCCCCAGGACATGCGTTAGTTAATGTAGAAAAACCCAAGGGGGAAAATACCCCCACCATACTTCTCACCATAAATAAGGGCTCCCAATCAAATCCCACTATCCCAAGCCCCAACATTACCAAGAACGTATTACATAAGGCCCTTGTTTTATACCGCCAAACACGCCCACAAATTCCCACCACATTTTGACTAAAATAATCCCCCCCCTACACTTACGATCAGTACAAAGGGGCCCAAATTTACTGTCTAAAAATAATAATATATAAAAATAAGTGACCATAAATTTGGTATATACTATTGTACACAGGCCCCGGGCAGACTGTATAAAAACCCAAACCCCCCAGTGATTTTAATAGGGGGAAACAGCATGTACACGGGCCCTCTGCAGACTGTATATTCCCACCATACAGTGCCATTTAGTGGTAACACCAGTGTACACACTCTCCCAAGATTGTATTTTACCACCATAATTAAACCATTAATGGTAGACACCAAGGAAACACAGGCTCTCCCAGATGTATATTACCACCTTTTACAGTAAACCATAAAAGGGTAGCCCCCCAAGGGTACACGGCTCTGCGGGACTGAATTACCCTCCAAAACATGACCATATAGGGAAAGCCCGCAGGAACACGCCGGGTGCAACAAAAAAAGTGTTTTACGGCCCAGTTACATCTTGTGACTCACGGGGGACGTTTCTCTGACCAGTCTTTGCCCTTTCTCTTTTGTTTCGCTCCGGCCCAGCCCGCCTTCTTGTTGACATCTCCCGACCATTTTCCCCTGCAGTTTAGACCCCAAAAAACTTAGAATGATTTTTTCCACCCCCGGGCCCCCGGCTAAGGGGGTGCATTTGGGAGGCAGGGTTTAGTTAGGATATAGGGGTCCCCAAATGGGAAAGGGTTTTTGGGTTTAGCCAATAAGTCCCCATATAGGCAGGCAGGGTTTAGGTAGGATATAGGGGGGCCCCAAATAGAAAGGGTTTTTGGGTAGCCTTTAGAGTGCCCATATAGGAGGCGGGGGTTTGGGTTTGTATAGGGCCTTTACAAGTGGGACAGGGGTTAGGTGGGTATGGGGGGCCATATAGGTAGGGTTTAGGTAGTTTAAAGGGGCCCCATTAAGTAGACTGGCGGGGTTGGGGGGGTATACGGCGGCTTGGGGGGGTATACGGCAGGCATTATAGGGTGTAGGGGCGGGCCCATTTGGAGGCTGTACAGGCAGGCATATGGGGGTTTATAGGCGGGGGCAGGAATATAGGGGGCTGTATGGGAAGGCAGGCAAATGGGGGGCCTGTATAGGAGGAAGGGGGCATTTGGGGGGCGAAATGGGCAGGCGGGGAAAATTTAGGGGGTTTGAAAAAGGCAGGAAAGGGCCATTTTGGGGGCTGTATAGGCAGGAAATTGGGGGCTTTTAAAAGGGGGGCTGTATGGGGCGGGAAGGCGGGGCATATGGGGGGCTGTGTAGGCGGCGGTATATAGGGGGCTGTATGGCAGGCGGGCATATGGGGGCTTAGGGGGGGCAAATGGGGGCTTAGGCAGGCATATGGGGCAAATGGGCGGGCAAGGGGGGGCTATGGGCGGGGCTTTGGGGGGCTATGGGCCGGGGAATATGGGGGGCTATGGGCGGGCCAATGGGGGCTATGGGCGGGCTTATGGGGGGGTTTTAGGTGGGCATAGGGGGGCATGGGCCCGGGGCTTAGGGGGGGCAATGGGGCAGGCTTAGGGGGGCTATAGGGCAGGCATAGGGGGCTATAGGTAGGCATATGGGGGCTTTTTGGGGGCATATGGGGGGCTATAGGAAGGTATTTGGGGGCTATAGGCAGGCATAGGGGGGGGTTTATGGGTGGGGGGCCAAGGGGGGCTATAGGCAGGCTTTGGGGGGCTATGGGGCAGGCATATGGGGGGCTATGGGCAGGCTTAGGGGGGGCTATGGGCAGGCAAATGGGGGGCTATGGGGGCAGGCAAAAGGGGGCAAAGGGCGGAAAGGGGGGTACAGGCGGGCATAGGGGGGGCTATAGGCAGGCTAGGGGGGGTATAGGCGGGCTTTTGGGGTAAAAAAATTTAAAAACCCATTTAACTCACCTCGCTCCACGACCCCCGATGGGGCCGGGCCGCTCCGCTCTGCGCTCTCCCTGCAGGACCCCGCTCAGCGGGGGCCCGGCGCGGTGATTTTAACGTCACCGCGCGCGCCCCCGTGACCACATTGGGCCGGCAGGGGGAAGTAATAGAGGGGAAAGCGATGGGCGCTCGTCCTGCTACAACCCGGCAGCGCTGCCCTGAACGCTGGGGCCGGGGGCCCGTGCTTTAAGGGGGAGTATGCCCCGGGGCCCGCACCCCCCCGCCCGCCGCAGTGAACGTTAAGTTCCTGCCCGGGCCCAGGAGGGGCATTACTGGGGTAGCGGACGGGTACCCAGCTGCCCCGGGGCCCCCCAAAAGGGGAAAGGGGCCCCCGTAGCAACTCCCAAACCCCGGTATTTTTTACCCCCCGGTGGAAATTTTGCAATTAGAGGATAAATGAACCGCAACCATTTAAAAGGAAAAGTTTTAAAGTTAAACCCCAAGGGTCCCGAATTCTGGGGCCAAATAGTGGTCGATGCACAGACGGGCCATCCGAAATGAGGGGTGAATGGTTGGGGTTTCCCATTTATCCCCCTAAACGCAAGTAAAACATTGTTTGCACAAAGAATTTTTTATCTCTAAAAACATGTTTAATAAATAAGATTTTATTAAAATAGGGAAATCTATGGTTTTTCCGGGAAACTTTTTTAAGTGCATATAAGGGGTTATACGTACCAATATGAATTTTTCTAAAAAAAAAAAAATACCTTAGGGGAAAGGTTTTATGGGATCCTTTCATTTCTTGTTTCTTCCTTGTATGAGTTTGCATGTCTTTGGTAATGCAAAGCTAAAAAAAAAAAAATTTGAGTTAAATAATAAAATAATCTATAGATATATAGTCCTTCCCTCTCTCTTGTGTCGTTATCTTTTATTGTTTTTGATTTGGTACATTGTTTGAAAAAAATTTTGGGATGTTCCCCTTTTGGGGTTTTTACACAACCCCTTTTCCCACTTACAGCAACATGAACTACGCTTACTTTTGAAAAATAAATATATATGATGATGCATTTCTATCTAGTAATACAGTCCTCACAAAAGGCTCTGATTGGCTCATACGGAACAGGTGATACCCCGGGTGGGCCCTAAAAATTTGGAAATTTTGGATTTTTTTTTTCAACACATAAAACTGTCCCACATTTAAAACTAGATTACTCTTTCTGCCCCTGCTTTGACGTTAAATAGTTTCCCTTTTATTTGTACATTATAAAATTTCTGTTAGCCCAGTGTGTTTCACCTTTTGACCCAAAATGTTTTTAACGTTTTTTTTTTCTTTAAAATTTCCCATATTTTTTTTAATTAAATATTGAATATAAAAACTTGGCACTAGACATGAAAAAAAAATTCTAACCTATCCCTATTTGGTCCCATCACTGCCCCATTCAAATTAGGGGGTTATGCAAATAAAGTTGAAATCATGGAGAATTTGATTTAAAAAGAAAAAAGGTCAAAAGCAAAAAATAAAAACAGCATAAAAAATTCAAAGCCGTATGAAAAAACTGGGTTAATATCATCAAAATCTATTATAAAAAGAGCCCGTGGTACAAAAAACCTTATTGAATGACTTTTCTGACACTTTGCTTCAATTTAACAAACACATGTCCAAAATACTTTAAGGGAAAACTTTTTGCCTTTTTTTTTACTTATTTTTAAAAAAAGTTAAATGATACATATTCTTTTTTTCTTAGGCCCTTTTTATTTTTGATTGAGATTTTTTTATTTTGTTGCTGTATATGATTTTGGGGGCAGCCCTTTTGGGCCCGAAACTCTTTAGCAAACATTTAGAGAGATGCTTTAAAGCAGCTACATGGACTTTGGAGCCTGTGAACCCGGAGTAACCCCGACTTGGGATAAGAGGTTTTTCTAAAACATGGTCTGTGCCCTTTGGGGAAAAAATCCCGTGTGCAGGAGGAGGGAAAAGGGGGGCTGTGGGCTATCTTCCCCATTTGGGAAAGGGAAACCTGTGTTAACTATTTATATTGGGATAAATAACATCTGTAAAAGGGTTTTCCTTATTTCAAAATCACCGATCCAAAAGACTGCGTTTGGGTTAATTTGGGGATCATTAAAAAATGTTTTATTTTTTTAAAAAAAGGAGGAAAAACTGAGGAAATGTCACAGTTGTGACAAAGGCGTTGGGAAAGATTTTTGTAATAAGGGTACCCCTTTTTCGACTGTTATATATATTTGAAAACTCCCCATTCCCGGTCCCAGGAAGGAAGTTTAAGCCCCAAACCTCTCAGCGGACGTTTGGTTTTTTTACAAAAAGTTCCCAATAAAAAAAGTTGTAATGCGTTTATAATTTTTGTCCTTATACCCCAAACACAACTAAAAAGAGGTGAGTATATATCTCTTCCACTTTATCTACTGCATCTTTTTTATTAAACCCAAAGGGGGCCCCGTCTCCAATTTGCTCTTTTCTTTTCATCTATTTATATTGGTGTCAACTTTCAGTTTGACCCTGCTTGTACTGATAAGAAGCAGATTACTGAAAATCTTTCTGTACAGAACAGGAATTTTCCCGACCATATTACACTTAGGGTCAAAATTTAAAAAAAGCAGGAAATTAGGAATTTATTAAAAAAATATTGAAAGTGATATGGGGAAAAATTTTTAAAAAAATAACCCAAAATTCTTAAAATTTTGTGTTTTTAACCCTAAAAACTTAGTTAAAAAATTTTTGGTTTTTATTTAAAAATTCCTTTTTAAAACCCTTTAAACATTAGCAATTTTTAAAAAAGTCCAATTTTTTCCCCTTTGTTTTTTTTACTTTTTAAATTTTCCCCTTTTCCGGGGTGTTTTTTCTCAATTTTTTTGAGTGATTCGATCTTTTTTCAGGGTTTGGGAACCCCTTTGGGAGAAGGGTTTTTTTCAGGCTTACAGTATTGATGGCCTAGTGCTGAGAGAAGGACCCCCATGGATTTAATATTGATGGTCTATTTTAATATTAGGCCACAGACTTGTGAAAAAAAAAACTAATAACGTCTTTAACTACATGATCAGGTCGCTAGTCAGGGGGGCATCAGGATGGTTTTTTAAAATTTTTAGAATTTAAAATATTACAAATATTAGGGAACTTTGGCTTTTGTTTGAAATTACAGGACCATACAATTTCTTGCAATTGCACTAAAATTTGGGGCCTTACTTAATTTTAGCAGAACATGTCCCTCAATTGTTATTGTTTCATAATTTTTGCCCCAATTTTTGATCTCTAAAAAAGGAGGGTTAATGGCAAAAAATTTACAACAGGTGTTGATCCTGAATCGCCCAATAAATTTTTGGGAAAACAATTTGAATTGGGATTTGAAGGGCCTCCCATCCCTGCTGTTCACAAATTTTTACATCATGAGACCAAGGGCAAAACTTTAAAATTGGGTCAACAGTACATCACCATTGCAAGGCTTCAAACAGGATGTGGCCACTGAGCCTGGAGTGTCACAGAGTGTCTTCGGCAGCTTATATCAGAGATACAGACAGGCTGGAAGAGGCAAAGAAGCTCAAAGAAGTGGACCCTCCCTTTTGGGTCCATCACCCCACTGAGACCCCTTCATTGTAAACAATATTCCCGCAAAACCGGGTGATATGCCAAACCCCAATCCAGGGGGATGAGAGGCCCCCCAATTTTCACTCGAATATTCATAATTTTTTACATCATGTGCTCTGCGGTAGACAGCCGGGCCACATCACCAGCAAAGGCCCTTGTTCCCGGTTTCCCCCGCACCTTCATCCCGGATCGCAGGTTTCAAACCCGGCCCCCCTGCTGGCGGGGCGGCGACCAGTTGTCAAGTCGCGGGCGGCTCATTCTCCTGCCGCCCCCTTTTGGGAATTACCGGCACCCTGTTTGCAGTCTTGTCCCCCGGCGCGCGCCCCGCCGGCAAATGGTTTTGGGTTTTTGAGGGGGCCCGCGCAGGGTAAATTTTTTTATTGCCCGGGCGCTGGGCCCCCATTTTAAACCTGCCTCTTCCTGGTTACCCTGCAGATCTTTAAATTCCCCTTTAGCCACTGGAAAGCGTTCCTGAAGTTTGTTTTGATTTTCCGTGTACCGTACCCTTTGCCTTCCCTCCTTTGACCACGAACCTTGCCCCCTTTTTCCTGACCTTCCTGCCTTTCCCCGACCGACCCGCCTTTTGATTTTGTACCCCGCTACACCCCGGGCCCCCCCCCCCCCAAGCAAGTCCCCGTCAGGGGTAGGGCCCGGTAGACTCCCCCCGCAGAAAGTCCAAACCCGCTTTTCGGCGGGGTCTGGTAAAACCGGGGCCTACTGAGATTTCCCCCCTTGGCTTTGGGTTTTGCCATCGCTTGCGGGGGTCCAGAGGGGTCCCCCTACCCTTGCTTGTGACAGTAAGATCTGGCCATGGAACCGCCAAGCCCCAAACCCAGAGATCCACAACAGGCCCCAAAATCAGCCACCTCCCCCGCCATGATGCCCGCAGTGCCTGGCTAAACCCCCTACGTGGCTTCCGCTGTTCCCTTTGGGTTCCGAACCCGCTGCTGGGCCAAGGGTCTGTTTTTTCTATGCCGTCTCTTTTAAGGGGCTCCCAAAGGGTTGCAGGGGCTTTTTCACCCAATGTTCCCTGCACAAACGAGTTAATGGGGAAACCCCCTTTCCCCACCCAAAGGTCGAAGGGTTTCTTTTCGGTCGCCTTCTTTTTTGGGAAAGCTCTGGCCTGGGCTTTCCCCCCTGTGGGACAGGGGACGATCCGGTCACAGCTACCCTCGCCGCCTTCCTCGCCGAGTTCCACAGTGTGTTTGGGAACCTGCCGAGCCTTTCTGTTTGGGGGACCGCCTTTCTTAAAACTGCGCAAAGGGGGACTCCTCGGTGGGCGACAAACGGTACAGTTCCACACCCCGGCTTTGGAACGTCATGGAAAAGATGCTGCTTTTTGCCGCCCCCTTCAAGAAGGGCCCCCTCCAGCGGGTTAAGGATCCCGGCTGCCCGTGATCTTCCGTTCCTTGAGCGACCTCATTTCCCTGGCTATTTGGGGTTGACCTCCTTTTCCCCAAAAGTTTAGGGGGAGCTCCGCCAAAAACAAGGATGAACTTGACCTCGTCGGCTCCCTCGTTTGCTTGGTATTTTCAAAGGCCTCCACAATCGCCCTTCCCCCCCCGCGGCCGAGGGAAACTATAAGTAGATAAAAACCCACCCCCCTCCCTCAGGAAACCCCAAACCCCCGGGGCATGAGGAGAACCTTTTTTTTTTATTGTGTTTTGCCCGGAAAATCCTCCGCTCCTTCCAATGCTCCTCAACGTCCGGGAAAAAACGCGGACCCAAAAGGGACGTGGGAGAGAGGCCCCAGGGGGAGCAAGGGCCCCTCCTTTATTTGACCATACCCCCTTTCCCGGTACCCACTTTCAAGCTTCAGCCTTCTTGGGTTTGGCTGAAAATTTTTGGACGCTGCCCCGGTTTTTTCAACATAATCTCCCCCTTTGGGCCCGCCTGAGAAACCTCTGGCCCTCTCCTCGTCAGTGGGGAGATCCTCAGGGAAAACCGGGCCACTACCCTACTGGGGCCTCTGTTTTCCCTTTAAGTGGGTGCACTTTCATAAGGGGGAGACTTACATTTTATTGTTAACCCCCCGGGCTTCCTTGTCCATCCTTCTGGGTTTTTTGTGGCTGCAGCGCCATGTCCTGTGCTCAACGGCAATGGGCGAAAATTTTTGCATTGGGACCCGAATGTCCCGGGCTCAATGTTTGGTGGCATCTCCCCGGGGCTTTAACCCCTTCTCCAGTTAAAGGTTTTAAGCCATGGCGGGGCCCTTTCCCCCCAAATCTGAGTATGGGGTTCCCTTTTCCGAAAAGCAAGCAGAGACCTTGCCTCCACATGCCCCTATGACTACCCCATTGACCTTTTGCCCCGGGACTTTTCCACGGGGCAGGGTTTTTCCCTTGTCGGGGCCCCTTGACCCGGCTATTCCCCCCACATCAAGGGGGAAAACTCCCGAAGGGGTTTATTCGGGAAGTCCCCCTTTCGACTGGTTTCCGGGTTCTTTTTGTAAAAGAAGAAGGATGGATCCCTAGGTTTTTAAACGAATTTCCACCCTCTCAACAAAAACCCCATAAAGAATTCCCAATTTCCCCCTTCCCTTTTATTACCAAGCTTTTTGACCGGGTCCGAGGAGCCAAGATTTTCTCCAAACTGGACCCACAAGGAGCCCACAACCTGATTCAAATTCGGAAGGAGACGGGTGAAAGACGGCCCTTTAATACTAAAAAATGGGCACTTCGAGTACCTGGGCATGCCCTTCGGGCTCTGTAATGGCCCCCCCCCCGAATCTTCCGGAGTTTTTCAACGATATCTTTAGAGTCTCCTCTACACCCCGGGCGGTCGTTAAACTGGATGTTTTCCTGATCTTTTCCCCCTGATCCAGAATCTCACTAGGCCCATGTTTCGACAAAATTTCAAAGGGTTTACCCCGTTTAATTTGTCTGTTTGCCAACTGAGAAAATGTCCCCTTTTTAAAAAGACAAGTTCCCCCCCTTTTCAGCTACATTATTTTTGGACCCGGGGCTGCAGATGGATCCCACGAAAATTTTCTGCCCCTCTTACAGTGGCCAAAGACTAGTGTTGAGCGATTAAATTTTCACAAATTGAAATCGGCACAGTTTTTATGTTGATCGAAATTTTAGATCATGCGATAATTTAGGTTAAAATCTGTGTCATTATTAAATCGGCCATTTTCGGTGTTTCCCTGTCATTTTGGGGCAGCAAATCAGCTTAAGAAGAGAGCGGGGTGAGATGTGTGGGACGTCAGACTAGATGTGTATGGTTGCGATTGGCTGGAAAAACACTTTACCTGTTTTCATAACAGCCCCCCTGTTCAGATCAGTGTCTCTCAGCCTCAGCAAGGATGTGCGCTCGCCTTGCCAAACAGTAGCGAAATTATTCTATTTTTTTTCCGGAAAGCCTTATGTTAGCTGTGATCCTTAAACTTTAGTTAATCAAAGTTTGGGAAATTTTTATTATTTAGGTAAGAATTTTAAAGGAGCACACCCGGGAAAGTACGGGGGGGTTTTGGGGGAGGGGCCCCGGGGGCAACACAGACAAGCTCTATAAAGAATAGGGATTAGTTCCCCAAGACTTATTTTGACATTCAACTGCAATAGTTTAAATTTTTAACAGTTTCTATTGAAATATTTCCTGGATTTTGGGCAGCCTGAATTTATATTAGGATACACATCTTTTCATTTAATGCAGGTCTCTTTGTTAGGTACAAAACCCCACTTTTATTATCATATACATTTTAGATATGTGTCCTTTTTCAATTTTTGCCTTCCCGCTTTTTGATATAGCCACCTTGGGAATTAAATTAGAATCCCCAATTTTGTAGTCGGCCAGGTTTTATAGGTGCCCAAAAAAACCTTTTTTACCAATAAATTTTAATATTTTTTTACTTTGGCGCACTACACTTTGTTCATTTACACCTTGCACTTAAAATTAATACAGCAATTTTGAGTCAACCCCAGTGAAAATTGAAAGGGCCAAAAAAACCTTTTATTATCCGAAATACATTTCAGATACGTTTTTTTCACTTTGGGGCACTACAGCTTGTTCATTGGCACCTTGCCTTAAAGTGGAAAACGCAAATTTTGTAGCCCAAGTGAATTGAAGGGGGCCAAAATAAACCTTTTATTATCCAAATACATTTCAGATACGTGTTTTTTCACTTTGGCGCAGCCCGCTTTGTGATAGATCTACTTTGCAGTTAAATGTGAATCAGGGGAATCCGCTGTGCTAAACCCAAGGTGCTTTCATTTTTTGATGCCATAAAAACAACCCCCCGGCCGCACAGCTCACCGGCGATTTTGACCATTTATGCCGAGAAGGCTTTTGACAAAGTGTCCTGGCAATGGTTGTACAAAGTATTGAATTTTTGGGGTTTTTCAGGAGCCCTTTCATAGTTTTTTTTTTATTCCCTTTTATGACTCAGCGAAGCCAGAGTGTATAAACCCCGGTTCTTGTCTAAGGTTTTTGAACTTCAAAAAGGGAACAGGCAAAGGGTGCCCTCTATCTCCCCTTTTTTTAACCTCCAATTTAGCCCCTATTAAGCCCTTGAGAAAGACAAGAGTTTTCAGGGGGTAAAAATTGGGACCAGCGGGTTAAAAAAACACTTTTTTCTGATGACCTTTTGATGTTTATGTCCGACCCGTGTTGAAGTGAATGAGGTAGGTCGATATTAGAACTTATTACCGTTTTGGTTAATAGGTCCTTGGAGCTGCGGTAAAATGTTGGCTAAAAGTGACATTTGGTGATACATTCGCCACGAGGAGCTTTATCTAATTATGAAAAATCATAGTCTTCCAGTGAGATTGGCCAAAAATAGTATTAAATATCTGGGTGATTCAAATTGGAAAATCTCCAGATCCATTTACTTAGTTGAATTATGGACCCTTTTATTGGTAATAAAATAGAAATGGGTTAGGAAATGGAATATTCTAGCCCTTTATCTCTATCTGGTAGAGCAAACTGATCAAAATGAATCAGCTTTCCCAAGCTCCTTTATCCCTTGCAGGACCATTCCCCTGCTTCTGATAACATCTAGTATATACGACGCATACACAAAGCCTTCTTCCTCATTTAGATGGGCACGTAGACATATAGGATTTCATTTAAGACTCTGTGCTTTCCAGGGGTTGTGGAGGCCTGGGGGTTCCCGATGTACAGAGCGTTATAATTTAGCTATGTCTGTTACGACATGGAATAGACTGAATACAGGGGTCCAACTTCTTCTCAAAATATCTCTTGAAAGTAATCATATCGAAACCGGTGAAGTTTGAATAGTTTGTTTGCACACGAAATTCTTCTTGCATTCATGCCGTGTACGTAAATCTCTAGTGATCAGGGATACTATTTCTGCGTGGAAGGCTACAAGGAAAATTATTGGGTTTCCCTTTCCAGTGCTCTAAAGCACTGTATTTGTGGGGACATCCCGAGTTTCCCCAGGGGAGAGAGAATCCAGATTTCAACTAAACTGGAGAAGAGGGGGGTTCATAGTAAGTGAAACATCTCCTCCACCCCTCTGAGCGGAAGATTTCTTATCCGTGCCGAGGTCAGGACCCATCTTGGCCCAACAAAGGGATGGGTCCTAGGTTTTGTCAGTTATTAAGTTTCTTAAACATCGTTGATCCCGTGATCTAAAGAATTTCAGTCGAATTGCTCTGGATTTAATTTGATTAGGCGACCCTCACACATGAATGCACTATCTGCATTGATGGCGAATCCATTAGGACATGCAGTGGTTGGGTAGTAGAACCTCAACTTTTTTAGAAGGTGGAGTGCGGTCATTTGGGAGATGAGGACTTACCTGTTAATATCTTGAGGGATGGGACTGGTATGGAAGGATTTTCCCATGTAGAAAGTTGGAGGGGAATACAATTTTAAACTGATCCATCACTACCAGTTATGGGTTTGAACTATACCGTCGAGCCCGGATCTGTCTGATCGATTGGTGGCATGTGCCAAGTGTCAATCAACCAGGACGGATCTCTATCATGGGATGTGGACCTGCCCGAGAACCCAGGAATTTTGCAACGCCTGGTGACAGTCTCTTAAGCAACGGCTTATAAACTTGGATCTTGATTTTTCATATTTTGATTTTCCATATAGATTCGTGAGGAATCTGACTACCCCGATATTAGCTCCATTATTTTTTCTTAAATAGTCGAAAAAGATGTTCCTGAGCAAGTGGCTCAGTCAGGTATCCCTCAGTTGATATGGTTGTGGATCAGGTGGTAATGTGTTTCTATTGCTATTACAGCAATTTTGTAGTCTACCACAGGTGAATTGAAAGGTGCCAAAAATACCTTTTATTATCCGAATACATTACAAATACGTGTTTTTTCATTTGGCGGCACTACGCTTGTTCTTTTGAGGGCGGCACCTTGCACTTAAATGTGAATACAGCAATTTGTAGTCACCCACAGGTGAATTGATAGGTGCCAAAAATACCTTTTATTATGCCGAATACAATACAGATACGTGTTTTTTCACTTTGCGCATCTACAGCTTTGTTCATTGAGGCACCTGCACTTAAATGTGTATACAGCCAATTTGTAGTTACCATCACGGTTGAATTTTTAGGTGCTCAAAAAATTCCTTTTATTATCCGGAATAGATTACAGATACGTTGTTTTTTCACTTTGGCGCACATCAGCTTTGTTAATTGAGGCACATTGCACTTAAATGTTGAAAAAAATTTTTTTACAGCAATTTTGTTAGTCACCCCAGGTGATGAAATTGATAGGTGCAAAAAAATACCTTTTATTATCCGAATACATTACAGGTTTACGTGTTTTTCACTTGGGTGCACTACAGCTTTGTTCATTGAGGCACCTTGCACTTAAATGTGAATACAGCAATTTTTTTGTAGTCTCCACAGTTGAATTGACAAGGTGCAAAAAATACTTTATTAATCCGAATACATTTCAGGATACGTGTTTTTTCACTTTGGCGAGGCCAGCTTTGTTGATAGAGATACTTTGCAGTTAATGTGAATACAGCAATTTTTGTAGTCACCACAGGTGAATTGAAAGGTGCCAAAATTACTTTTAATATCCGTTTATATATACATTTTCAGCAGGTGTTTTTTTACTTTGTGGTCAGTCAGCTTTGTTGATAGATATACTTTGCAGTTGAATTTGAATCCAGCTATTTTGTTTTGATTTGAGGGATTTGAGATTGCCTGTGATTTGACGTCTTTTAATAAGAGACTTTCCAAAACTCATCCTTACCTTCTAAAATTTTTATATTTTCTGAAACGTGGAGCGAAATTCAGGTGGGTAAGCGAGCATTAAGAGGGGGGTAGGACATGGAGGTAGAGGTACGAGAGAAGGTCTCCTGCCAGTGCTGGCGACTGACAACACGCATGCAGCGGATCGTCAGTTGCAGGGACTGGTTCAGGCCTGTCTATGCCTGGGTCAGGGCCTGGGTGAATTAGTAACGGAACAGCGTCCGCCATTCTGTCTCCTCAGTGATTAATGCTACCATGCCATCCAGCAGTCTTACCTCCTCGTCATCCAGTCACGCCACAAATGGTATCAGCTTCATCTGCATCCGTCCAACATGAAGCAGCCCAAATGTCAACTCAGTGTACCCACACCACTGTGGATAATCCATTTTCTGAAGTCCTTTTGATGACAAAATGCAGAGTTGTGGTTCAGAGGCATGTTAAAAGTCAAGAGGCCAAAGAGGATTGATTTTCTCGGCTCTGACGCTCTGTTACTTGATGCCATCAGAGGTGGAAGAAGGAGCCGGTCAATCGGCAAAAATCCCGGGCGGTCGGCAAACGCCTGCTTGCAGTCCCTTTGCTTGTAGCCCGCAGCTTCCTGGATTCAGAATGTCAGGACGACGAAGTCACCTGTGTTGATGATGATGATGAACGACATTGCTGATCAACGTGGTTCTTTTCAGCAGAATTTGATTTGGTGAGCGCTTCATTCACTCGGACGAGGAGGAAGATGATGGGGTAGTGTCAGTAAACGGGTTCCGCTCAAAAAGGGAGAGGGTGGGGCGCAGAATGTCCGCTGATATGGTTTCCGCCAGCCACGGACAGCTGGAAACCCGATCCTCGCTATCGCCGTCAAAAAGGTCAGGAACCTCTCAAAGCCTGGGCCTTCTTTGTGCAAGCCTCTGATACACCCAGGCAATGTCATATGCCGCCTTTGCCGTAAACGCATAAGTAGAGGGCAAAGAACCTTAGGTGTTTATCCACCACCAACATGTCTTGTACATGCAAGCAAATGCTGAGTTTTGAATTTGAGGCAAACACTTGGCCAAAAAAGGCCAGACGACGCCGGGACTCCAACACTGTCACTCCCTCTATCTCCGCTCCTCCTCCGCCACCACCAAGCGCCTTCCTCAGTAGCCCATGTCTCTGCAGAGTAGATGATTCAGGTTATCAAGCCTCCGCCTTCAGCCTCCACCGTCGCCGTAGTACCACCAGCAAGCACCGAGGACCCATGCTCCCCCTTCTCCTTCCACTGTTTGACGTCCTGCACGCCGGACAGCGGCCAGTTCTACAGCCAGCCTTCTGTCTTCAAGGTTTTGGGAGCAGAGAACACTTTAACCCAAACCATCCCAAAGCCAAAAAGCCTGAATGTCGTACATTGCCAGGCTTTTGGCCTTGGAAATGTTGCCTTTACGTGCTGGTGGACATAGATGGGTTCCGCCATTCATGGCCCTTGCATGCCCCCATACCAGTTGCCGAGAGGCATTTTCACTTTTGCCAGAAAGCCGTCCCTTGCCCTGGCCAGCCGTGTCATCTTAAAATTGCAAGGCGTTGTACGGCATCTGTGGCCGGAAGAAAAGTCCATTGACCAGACACATGGACTAGTAAGACGGCCAAGGACCGCTAGATCTCTGTGACAGCTCCTGGGTGTGTGGTGGATGTCTTATGGGCGTGTGACGGTGGCTCTCAGGCTCGCACACGCTCTTCAACACCGCAGGGATGGTGCAGAGTTCTTTCCCAAGGTCCTCTGGTAAGCATCACGTGTGCCCGAGAAGAAAACCAGGCTGTGATTGAAATTAATCTGTTTGGAGACCGTCCACACACAGGTCAGGAGCTGTGGACGTGCATTCTCCGCAACGAGACATTGGTGGGGTGCCAAAAGAACCTTGTGCCAGACAAGGTGTGGTGTGCGATAACGGGCGAATCTGCTGGCCGCCCTAAGGATCGGTAGAGCTGGGAGCACATCCCCTTGCCTGGCACATGTCATGATCCTTGTCGTCCAGAAAACATTCTAAAGAGCTACCGGGGTCTGACTGCCTGCTGAGGGAAGGCTCGAAGTATAAGTTCGCACATCTTTGGCCTGTCGCCCACCCTGATTAGTCTCGCCTGGCTGGCGTTGCAGAGTTCAGCTCAAGCCTTCCCGTCAACGTCTCTTGTTGATCGTGGCAACACGCTGAATTCCACCCTCCACATGCTCAGCGATTGTGTGGCAGCAGCGCAATGCCATTTACGCAGTACGAAAGTGAAACATGGCCTGGACAAAGCAGCGGTGCGGGACCTCGGGGGGGTGTTGAGCAACCGTGAGTGGTGGCATGGTGAAAGCTTGCACATCCTTGCAAGTTTATGAAGAGAAGCCACCATAAATGGTCAGTGCGGACGATTGCCCTTGCGCCAGCATGAGCATGGTAGGTGATCTTAGTTCTGGAACGATCGTAGGACACTCTGAAACACAGGTCACGCCAGCGACGGAGGAGGAGACAACAAAGATGCTGGACACGGAGCACTTTCTCTCCGTGAATCTCACAAGGGCCCGACAGTTTCTCAATTTTATCGGTCTTCATTAGGCAGTGGTTCGGGTCACGGGGCTAGTGCAAGGCAGCGCATTCAGCTCTCAGGGTGTATTCATCTCAGGCAGTCAAGGGCTGTGTTGTAAGCTGTGCCGGTAGAAGCGGAGAGAGGAGGGAGGAGGAGGAGGTATTACCTAGACACCGACGTTACCGACATCCCTGCCTTGGATAGAGGTTGGACGCGAATTTGAGGGGAGGATGAAGTTGAGGAAGATCAGTTTCCTAGTGCCCCTCGAACCCAGAGGTGGGAAATCAAGGCTTCATCTCTCACTTGAGTGCTTGGATGCTCCATTTCCGTCCAACATGATTCCTCGCATTAAGGCCATCAAAATGAAACAAACGGATACTGGGTGGCCACCTCTGGATCCCCAGTACAAAACAAAACTCAGCACTTTCCTTCCACCAACCAATATAGAGAGTAAAATGCAGAAATGGAGTCTTGCTGATGGATCAACCTGGAGACATCTGTTGCGTCTGCTTTCACTTTCCCGCCAAAATGTCACGGTGGTGGTACAACATCAGCAACGTGACAGCAGTTTAGAGTGCCAGTAAGCCGTAGGGCGAGCAGCAGGCAAAGGTGGGCAGAAGCCTTAATGGGGGACCTCTGGCATTCTTTATGTGTACCACACTCACCAACGCATTGCATGCAATGCAGGGACACTCCAACACACAGAGACAGTTAAGATCATGGTGCACGACTATCTGCGTCTCAACCACCGATGTTTTGTTGTGTCCGGTCCCCCAATAGACTTTCGGGTATCAAAATGGATCGAAGGCCCCGGAGCTCACTTGCCACGCCATAGAGGTGTTGTATGCCCAGCAGCACAGCGTCATATCTGAAGGGACCTTCAGCACCGCTGAGGAGTCATTACAGACAAACGCATCCGGCTTTCCACAGATAATGTGGATCATTTGACTTTCATCAAGATGAATCAGGCATGGATCTCTGATGATGTTGTGGCTATAATTATGGTCCTTTGGAACAGAAATATGGCTTCTAAGTGGCATTTCTCCATCACAATTTTATTAGTGGGCTGGAGAAGTCATATTATATTTTTTGGGGTCATGTTGCTGTGAGATACAGCATAATCATGGTCATTTGAACAGGAATTTTGGCTTTTAAGTGGACATTTCTCCTCACAATTTTTAATAGTGCTGAGAAGTCATATTTATAATTTTGGGTCATGTTGCTGTGAGATACAGCAGTAATCATGGTCCTTTGAACAGAAAATGTGGCTTCTAAGTGGCATTTCTCCCTCACATTTTTAAACAGTTCCTGAGGTAGTCAATATTTATAATTTTTTGGGCATGATGCTTTGAAATGCAGCAATACTACAGGTCCTATTCTAAAAAAATGTTGTTTCTAAGACATTTGATCTTCACCAATTGTCAAGTGGCTCAAGGGTCATGCTTTGAATTTTTGGGGGCCATTTTGCTGTGACATGCAGCTATACTACAGGTCCTATTATAAATATAATGTTGGTTTCTAATCAGACATTGTTACTTCACAATTGGTCAAAGTGCTCAAGGGTCATGCTTTGAATTTTTTGGGGGAAATTTTGCTGTGACATGCAGCTATACTACAGGTCCTATTATAAAAATTGTTTGTTTCTAACAGGGGACATTTGTTCTTCACAATTGTCCTAAGTGGCTCAAGGGGTCAAATGCTTTGAAATTTTTGGGGCATTTTGCTGTGACATTGCAGTAGAATACAGGCCTATTGGAAAAATGTTGTTCTAACAGACATTTGTTCTTACAATTGTCAAGTGTGGCTCAAAGGGTGGTGGTGCTGTCAGAAAACAAGGATAGGTAGGACCACTGTTAATGGACCATATTGCCAAATGACTTGTTTTTGCAAGATCTTTAACATAGCTATCAATCCCTGTATTGAGACAAAAACCCATTTAATGCAATTAAAAAGAGAAACAAAGAACATGGTGGGATTCCATCCTATTTTAAAAATGTTGTTTTCTAGAATTAAACTACTAAAAATCTTGCATATGTACAAATAGCTGGTTAAATAAATTCCTCTGTTTGTACACGGGACGGTACAGGAAAAACTTGACAGATGTAGGTTTATTCTGTGTATATGGAGTATGGGCACGGACCAGAGAACAAAAGTACAGAGACAATTTCCTCCAGCCGGTTGAGTAAAAAGAGGAAAAAGAATGCCAAGATAAAAGGGGCACTCTGGGGAACTGGAGCGTTAACCACCTGTATTTCCAATTGTGAAGCTAATTGGTCCGCATCATATGGAGGGGAAAGCGTACCCAGGACTGGACAGTATATGACCAGTGAATACTAAAATGGGGTGGTTGGAATGGACTCCTTTTTCCGGCACTTTTCTTATCTTGGGTCATGCAGGTTTGGCTCATGCTGTGCCCGGGTCAGGTATATTCAATGTCCGTTGCAAACGTAAAATGGTGGTTCAATGATCCTTTTTCCGGCCACTTTTTAATCTAGGGGTCATGCAGGGTTGGGGCTCAATGCTGTGGCCCAGGGAAAGGTATAGTTTAATGTCCAATGAAACTAAAATGGTGGTTGAAAGACTCCTTTTTGGCACTTTTATTATGGGGTCATGCTGGGTTTGGGGCTCATGCTGTGGCTCATGGACAGGTGATAGTCAATGTCCAGTGAAACTAAAATGGTGGTTGAAAGATCCTTTTTTTACGGCACTTTTTTTTAATCTGGGGTCATGCAGGTTTGGGGCTTCATGCGGTGGCCCAGGACAGGTATAGTCAATGTCCAGTGAAACTAAAATGGTGGTTGAAAGACTCCTTTTTCCGGCTCCCTTTTAATCTGGGGACAAGCAGGTTTGTGGCTAATCCTGTGGCCCATGACAGGTAAAGTAAATGTCCAGTTCAACTAAAATTTGGTGGTTGAAAGACTTCCTTTTTCCGGCACTTTTTAATCTGGGGGTCATGCAGGTTTTGGGGCTCATGCTACGTTCCAGGACAGGGATATTCATTGTCCAGTTCAAGTAAAATTATGGTTCAAATCATACTGCCTTCTGGCAACTTTTTAATTTGTGGGTGATGCAGGTTTAAGGGTCAGCTGTGGTACAAGACAGGGATAGTGAATGGTCTGTGATTTTTTTCTGTGGCTTTTATAACCTAAGTGTGTTGCCTAAGATGTAGCACGTATCCATTTGGACTGTTTGGATTTTAATTCCAGCTTCTCCATCCCTGTTTGGGTGTAAGAATAAAGGTGTTGTGTGCTCTCCCATAGACTTTAATGGTCATCGATCATAAATTTTCCCTCGACCATCGAATATCTTGTCGATGATGGTCGACTATCGACCATCGACCGATGTCGATGGCCAACGTATCGCTCAACACTACCCATTACTAATTCTTATCATTAAAAGAAATGAAAATATTTGGTATTGCGATATGTATAATGACCTACCCTATAGATCTGTCATATTATTTAACCCACACGATGAATGCCAAAACAAAACAAGAAAAAAAAGAAACAATGACAGAATTATGATGTTTGTTCAGAAAATGGAATCAAAAGCGATCAAAATGTCACATGAACGGCAAAGTGGTACCAATGGAAATGTCAATGAAAAAATGCCTTTACACAGCTTTATTTATGGAAAAATGAAAATGTTATGGCTATTAGAAGAGAGCGATATACACATATTGTTTTACACAATAAAAATTTTTTGAACAAATTGCTGCAACATAAAAAAATAGAAATTGGGTATCACCGTATTCTTATCGCCAGCAGAGTAAAACTAACATGTCATGGATACTGCACATTGAGTGCTGTAAAAATTAAAAAACACTACCAGGGTTACAGTATTGTCTTCACTCTGTCTTCCATCAATGGTTTA
This sequence comes from Phyllomedusa bahiana, assembly GCA_025379985.1. Taxonomy (NCBI): domain Eukaryota; kingdom Metazoa; phylum Chordata; class Amphibia; order Anura; family Hylidae; genus Phyllomedusa; species Phyllomedusa bahiana. The sequence continues at coordinate 21,091 of JAODAL010018177.1, forward strand.
AAAGACAATCAAAAAGTCATCTATCTGCCAAAATGGTACCAATGAAAATGTCACCTCATCCCAAAAACAAGTTCTCTGTTCATATCTACTGTGCTCTAGCAAAAAATTTATTAAAATTAAAAATCTAAATTTAAAAAAAATTTATTTTGGAATTTCACTTCGACTTATATTTCTGTGAATATAACGGACACCCCATGCTGCTTCCAACCACCTTATAGGTGACTGCAGAGCCATATGCGGGGATCATCACTTTTATAGGCAGCATCCTTATTATCTGCAATGTAGCACCTCATTGTTTGTTAGCTCTAGGACCAAACTACAACAGGTAACAGAGCAATTTTACCTTTCATATTTAGCCTGGACATTTACTTATGTGTATTCTGTCTTTGATATATACCCTATTATAAAATCGTGTGTCCCCGACTTACTTAGTCCCCTGATGAGGTCTTTGTAGGGGCCATGTTAAGACCAGTTTATTAACCTTTTTAGAGTGTAGCAGGGTTCAGATTTTGTAGGGAAAGGTTCCAGTAGGGGTTGCCCATTTTGGGACGAGTTTCCCGAAAGTTAGTCTATGGCTTTCTTGTAGGCCTTGGTCTTGTAGGCTGTTATAGGGTCAGTTGTCCCTTGTATTTTCTTGCATCACTGCATATAATTTGAACAAGGATACCAATATTGTTGATACTTGTGTTTTACGTGATCTTACGCTTTTGTTTGTGCTTTAAGGCGTTATGGCATCTTTGCACTAAATGTTTCTCCATTTATTTTAAATGTGTATCTATTCATTAAAAGTTAAGTATTAATTATTTCCATTCTCCATATTTTTGTATTCTACCTAGACCCATCATAAAATTACCTACAAAGTAAAAGAAAAAATTGTGATAATATATTGACCATCCCAAAAAAAAACCTATATATATATATACTATACAACCCACGGGGGTCATGCAAATGTGTGCATATTACTTAAGTGCTGTCTTATAAATATATCATTCTATGGGGCCCCAGTGTCGCCCATTCGCCCTACAGCCGTAAATATTTATGTCACAGACATATGTCACTAATGCTCATCTACATACGTGAGTCACAGCAGAGCCCTAATTAAAAGAAAGTATGTCACAATGTGCCATAAATAATATATAGGATCTCACCAGTGCCCTATTTGACTCCACATGGTTTGTTCATTAAATTGGTGCTAGAACTAACGTTATGGTTCTCAGTTATTAAAATGATGATAAGCTGTCACACATTAGCGATGACAGAAGTATATGCATATCCCCGATGACTGGCAGTATGGATGTGACTTTATTTCCCAGTGCACCATTGTTCTGGTAATTCAGGAGTCAGAATTCTACTTCTATGGCCATCGGGTTTGCATGCTGTTATTCTATGGGCCAGTTACTTGTATACACTTATTCTGGAGTCAATGTTGCCCTGGAAAATATCGTCGTAGGAGTCCAAGTGTCAATGTTTCATTATTTCAGAAGTAAAGTGTCATTAACCATTATTCTGGAAAGCAAGTGCAAGTATACAGGTGTCAGTATGGCAGTGTTTTAGGAGTCTGAATATCAATATGCCACTAATTTAGAAGCCCATGTTTTTTTAGTATGACCAGTATTATCGGTATCCAGTGTGCAAGTTCAGACGTCAGTGGAACATTTTTCTAGGAGGCCACGTGTCAGTGTTCTATGGTTTTAGGAGTCCACGTGTCAGTGTTCTATGGTTTTAGGAGTCCAAGTGTCAGTGTTCTATGGTTTTAGGAGTCCAAGTGTCAGTGTCCCAGTCTGAATATCAATATTCTAGTATTACCAATGTTATAGGTGTCCAGTGTCAGTGTGGCAGTGTGCTGAAAATCCAATATCAGTTAATAATTGTTCTAGGATCTGAATTGTTAGTGTAGCACAGTTTTAGGAACCCAAATGACAGTGTACCATGGTGTTTGGTGCATTAGTGTACAATGGTTTTGGGAGCCCTACTGTCAATGTGCCATAGTTTTGAGAGTCCTCATGTCAGTATGCCATTGTTCTGTCAGCTGACATTTTATAGTATCAATGTTTTAGCAGCCCAAGTGTCATTGTGTCATGGTTAAGGAATTCAAGACTCAGTGAATCATGGTTAAGGAGAAATAGTGTTAGTGTGCCATTGTTTTAGCAGTCCAAGTGTCAGTGTGCCATGGTTCTATGAGCCCTATTGTCAGTGTGTTGTTACTTTAGGAGCCCTAGTATCAGTGTACCATTGCTTTAGGAGCCCTAGTATCAGTGTACCATTGCTTTAGTAGCCATAGTATCAGTGTACCAATGCTTTAGGAGCCATAATATCAGTGTACCATGCGTTAGGAGCCCTAGTATCAGTGTACCATTGCTTTAGGAGCCCTAGTATCAGTGTACCATTGCTTTAGGAGCCCTAGTATCAGTGTACCATTGCTTTAGGAGCCCTAGTTTCAGTGTACCATTGCTTTAGGAGCCCTAGTATCAGTGTACCATTGCTTTAGGAGCCCTAGTATCAGTGTACCATTGCTTTAGGAGCCCTAGTATCAGTGTACCATTGCATTAGGAGCCCTAATATCAGTGTACCATTGCTTTAGGAGCCCTAGTATCAGTGTACCATTGCTTTAGGAGCCCTAGTATCAGTGTACCATTGCTTTAGGAGCCCTAGTATCAGTGTACATTGTTTAAGCCTATATCAGTGTACCATTGCTTTAGGAGCCCTAGTATCAGTGTACCATTGCTTTAGGAGCCCTAGTATCAGTGTACCATTGCATTAGTAGCCCTAGTATCAGTGTACCATTGCTTTAGGAGCCCTAGTATCAGTGTAACATTGCTTTAGGAGCCCTAGTATCAGTGTACCATTGCTTTAGGAGCCCTAGTATCAGTGTACCATTGCTTTAGGAGCCCTAGTATCAGTGTACCATTACTTTAGAAGCCCTAGTATCAGTGTACCATTGCTTTAGGAGCCCTAGTATCAGTGTACCATTGCTTTAGGAGCCCTAGTATCAGTGTACCATTGCTTTAGGAGCCCTAGTATCAGTGTACCATTGCTTTAGGAGCCCTAGTGTCAATGTGCCATGGTTCTAGGAGCCCTTGGTCAGTGTGTTGTTGTTTTAGAAGCCCTAGTTTCAGTATACCATTGCTTTAGGATCTCAATGGTTTAAAGGGTAGAATATTTTTAAGAAACCTAGGGCAGCATGTTGGAATGAGGCTGTGGCAAAAGTCTGGCATATTTTCAGCCCGACATCAGGCTCAGCCCCATGTGCAATAGCTAAATGCCTCCTGTACGCGAGTATCAGGAGCATTACAGAGCGCCCGTGGCACTTTGTAATCCATTTGATTTCGGGGAGTGTGCAGGAGGCGGGACGCGCAAGAACTGTATGATGCTACACATTCATAGCTTTGTTATGGCAATTCTAGGCGCATTACTGCTGGAACAGGTACACCACTTTCAAAGTGGTGTACCTGAGTCAGAAATGTATTAGCGCTAGAATGCACCTGATTTATGAGTCGCTGTAGAGGGGGTTCATAAATCAGGCACATTTTATTCTAAAATTATGTGCATGATATTTGGCGTTTAAACGCCAAAATTCATACATGTCGCCCCTAGTGTACGTGTGCCAGTTCTTAATCACTATAGAGAAGTGTAGAATCCAACAATATGTATGAATCTGTCGTACTGCGGTACATAAATGTGGGATATCGTAAGTCTTGTGTAGAATAACTTCGCCACGTTGTCTGTAGCGCGAGCAATGCACCAGAAATGTGTTCAAAGACTTGTCAGAATTCCTGACTGACAGCTGAGACCTTGCTAAACAAACTCTTACTGCAAATAGGCAAAAAAAATTCCCAATGTTTCCAAAATAACACCATAGTCATATAAACTCATTTATGTTAATTATAAAACCATAGAAAATTAAATAATATAAAATTAATATTAAATTATATGTTATAAAATGAATAATAATTTAAATAACATAAAATTAGAAAACAATACAACAATACATTACAAAAAACAAAAACTATATAAATCAGAAGACATTTTATTTTTAACATAATTAATTTTTCATTAGAAAATCAACTCAATGAATTGCACCAGTCTCTATAGAGAAGAGAGGTAACAGAAAACAAATGTAACAGTTCCTAAATATGATTGACAGTAATAGCTCCTTATTAGGGATAATCGATATTATCAGCAAAAGTTGAAATCGGCACGGTTTTTAGGCTTATCGGAAATTTCCGATCACACGTTAGTTTAGGTGACAATCTCACAGATAATCTATTACTATCGCGCCATTTTAGGCGTTTCCTGTTATTTTGGCGGCCAGCCAATCAGCTCCGAGGATAGAGCGGGGTGAGGAGGATGTACAACGTCACCACTTTGCGGGGTATGGATCTCATTGGCTGCAAAAATCACGTGGCCTCATTTTATTTATGCAACTGCATTCCCTGTTCAGCTCATTTACTGTCTATCCCACTTCACAGAAGGACGTGTCTGCGTTTAAACCAATAGCTGTTCTAACAGCTCTGATAGATAGTCTCTTCTAATAAAAGAAACCATCCATCTACCTACAGCTTAGAATAGAGTTAGATTAGAGAGGGGTTGTGTGGCAGGAGGAGAGGCTTTTGAAAGGAAGCAAGATATTTATCAGCTCAATGTGTTCTGTGACCTTGAATTGAAAAAGCATTGTTTTTTACCACTTTTTTGGCAAGCAGACCTCTAATAGGAGGTGAAATTGTCCCTGTTTTTTCAGTTCTATTGCAATCACTGCGTGTCAGTGTTCCCAAAAACCGGCATAACTTACCCCTATAACTTTTAAATAGTTTTATTGAAGTCCGTGCATCTGTTTGCCGCAAAGAGCTCAGCTGTACGCATATTGTGTTATACATATTTTATAGTAAATAACACCTCTTGTCAGTGGTGCGAAGGCCATCATATTAATCCATATTAATCCATAAAACATTAACAGACTCCTTTTTCTGGCACTTTTTAATCTGTAGGTCAGACAAGTTTAAGGGTCATGTTGCGATCCAGGACAGGGATAGTCAATGTCCAGTTCAACTAAAATGATGGTTCAAATCATACTGCCTTCTGGCACTTTTTAATTTGTGGGTCATGCAGGTTTAAGGGTCATGCTGTGGTGTAAGACAGGGATAGTGAATGGTCTGTGACTTTTTTCTGTGGCTTTTATAACCTAATTGTCTTGCCTAAGATGTAGCACGTATCCAGTTTACCGTTGTGGATGTTAATTCCAGCTTCTCCAGCCCTGTTTGGGTGTAAGAATGAAGGTGTTGTTCCTCTCCCATAGACTTTAATGGTCATCGGCGATAATCTGTTATCGACTATCGGATATCGGCATGATAATTGCCGATATCGACTATCGATCCGATGACAATAGTTGACACAATAGCTCATCACTACTCCTTATCTCTTGCAACATTCTAACCACAAGATTAAGGTTGATACTTGTGTAGGAAGAAGAACAATGTGACATAAAAGGAAGATTAAACATTGAAAAGTATGACTGACGTATAGGAGCTTCTGTTCTTCTTTATAAAGATTAAAGCAGTTCATTAAGTTGATTTTGTAATAAAAAATTTATTATGTTAACCCCTTACGTACTAGTATGTCCTGGTGGCAGTAAAGGGACTATGTAGCAGGATCGCGGCTCAATCCCGCTACATGGGCGGCAGGTGCCGGCTGCTAATTTTAGCTAACAACTGCCAGTAACAGCATGAAATGGAGCTGTTATATGATGTTATATTTTTTTGAATATTATGTAATTTTATAGTAATTTTATGTTATTTAATTTTATATAGTTTGACAATTAACATAAATTATTTTTTATTACTTTAATGGCATTAGTTGAAAAAGAAATTATACTTTTGTCTCTATTGGCAATTCTAGTTAGTCTACGAGACCTTTTGCCTCAGTCAGACCACTTTCAACTTAGTTGGTACCGATAGTTTTGAGCCTCCTTTTGGTGTTACACATTCATAAATGTGTCTAATCGTATGATTCTGCCACGACACGTCCCCGCATCATTGGTACATTCAAAAGTTTTGTGTCTGGCGCACAATGCAGCAAGTTTAGGTGTACGACTGTTCATACATCCATAGAATAGGGCTACGACAAGCTTTTTGGCTCAAAGGAGTCCAGTTCATACGTCGCCCTAAGGGCCACATGTATGAACCTGTTTAGGTTTTAGACCTAAAAGGTTTCATACATGCGGCCCTAAGTGTTCATGTGCTTTTATCTAGTGTCAGTGTACCGTTGTTTTAAGATTCCAAGTATCAGTGTGACATATTTTAGGAGTCTAAGGCTATGTTCACACGGCGTAATTGCGGCGCGTACAGTACGGCCGCAATTACGCCGGGTGATTTGGGAGTCGCGCTGATCAGCATGTACTCCCGAGGCGTGGGGGGCTTGCAGCCCGCCTGCCCCATTGACATGCATTATTCTTGGCGTGTATTCGCTGCAAGTAATTGACATGTCACTTATCTCCCCGCTTGTACAATACGATCATATTGTACGAGTGGGGAGAGGAGGCGTAATCCATAGTAATTTCCGTATTTTCGGCGCGCATCTTGCTCGTATTAGAGCGCAAATACGACGCGAAATATGCACCGTAATTTGCCCGTGTGAACATACTCTAAGGGCGATAGGTATGAACGGGGCTGCACCTTTTTTTGGCGTGCATTGACCTAAGCAAACTGTCATAGACCTGTTCTATAGATGTATGAACCATCGTACACAAAAACTTGTGTTAGACACAACACTTTTTAATGTGCCAAAGATGCGGGGGGGGGGGGGCGGGAGGGGGGTCGCACCAGAAAAGTGCGATGAACCAGAAATGCACCAAAGTTTGGAGCGAAACTGTCATACAAATCCATTCCAGTTTGAAAGTGTCGTGGCTGAAGCAATGTTGGGTGGATAGATTGTGAGACACTTTCATACATAAAGTCGGATTCTACAATATTAAAAACAGAGGTAGAACTGGTGAGTCGGCACCAGGTTCAAACATGTCGCCCTATGGGCCACATGTATGAAAACTGTCTAGGTCTAAAATTCACTTTGTTGCACATAGTAACCAATCAGAGTCCATAGCAACCAATCAGAGCCCACAGCAACCATTCAGAGCCAAAAGCAATCAATCAGAGCCCATATCAACCTATCAGAGTTCCCTTTTCATTTCATTTTGTGCTCTGAAAAAATGAAAGGAGAGCTCTGATTGGTTGCTATGGGCTCTGATTGGTTGCTATGGGCAACAAAGTGAGTTTTAGACCTAAACAGTTTTCATACATGTGGCCCTAAGTGTCAGTTTACAATTGTTCCTGGAAACTGTTTGTATAATCAATGTCCCAGGAGCCAAAGTGTTCTTGTATCTTGGGACTAACATTCTTCAGTATCCTTTTTTTTTTTTTTGCATTCCCAATTGATAAGAAGCATTTATTCTAGGGCAATTCCTAGTGCATTGTATCTGACATTCAAAGGATCTCTGAAATACACTAGGCCCCACAGGGAATCCTAACACAAAGGCTGCCGACCTAAATATAGATGCACATAAATATGTAAATGTGCTTCTATCTGTGTCAGATGGGTACTCTATAATTGTTTATAGTGCATGCGTCAAATTAGTGGTGTGTGAGCTTATGTCGCTGTCTTTGAACGCTCTGAACCAGGGATGCACAGCCTTCACTGAGGTCTGGGGATTATAGATCAGACTGAAGCAATGCCGAAGACTACAGTAACATTTAAAGGGGTATTTCTAGTTCTGACATTTGCTGCATATCAGATGTATATGACATGAATACCAGAAAGGTGACAGTTCCACTTCGGAGTCACCTGTTGAGAGATTTGGATTTCTTATCAATTTGCACTCTCGAAAGTAAGACACTTTCTAGTGTAGTGTATGCAAATTGCTGAAACAGCCGAATGTTTTACCACAACTATGAAGATGAGCACACTTATGTATGCCCACCTCTCCACCTCATCTGCTGCTCTCTGGAATGCCCTACAAGGGTCAGGTCATTCTGCCAATTTATGAGGGTATCAGAGGTGGGCACTGGGTGCCTCTTTAATCTATACTCGGTCCTGCTCTGATGCTATGTGCCACTTCTCTTCACTTTGACATGGAAACTACACATAAGAGGCATTTCTGAGATAACCTAGTTACATATAGTTACATAGTTTTTAAGGCCGAAAAAAGACAGAAGTGTTGATCCAGAGGAAGGCAAAAAACCCCAGGAGGTAGAAGCCAATTGTCCTCATTTTAGGGAAAAAATTCCTTCTTGACTCCAATCTGGCAATCAGAATAAATCCCTGGATCAACAAACCCTTCCCCAGAATCTTGGTCACTATACATTGTTATATTATTACATCTAGAAATGTATCCAGACCCTTCTCCAGAATCCTCGTCACTATAACTTGTTCTATTACTGCATCTAGAAATGTCTCCAGACCCTTCTCCAGAATCCTGATCACTATAACTTGTTATATTATTACATCTAGAAATGTATCCAGACCCTTCTCCAGAATCCTCGTCACTATAACTTGTTCTATTACTGCATCTAGAAATGTCTCCAGACCCTTCTCCAGAATCCTGATCACTCTAACTTGTTATATTATTACATCTATAAATGTATCCAGACCCTTCTCCAGAATTCTGGTTACTATAACTAGTTATATTATTACATCTAGAAATGTATCCAGACCCTTCTCCAGAATCCTGATCACTATAACTTGTTTTATTATTATATCTATAAATTTATCCAGACCCTTCTCCAGAATCCTGATCACTATAACTTGTTATATTATTACATCTATAAATGTATCCAGACCCTTCTCCAGAATCCTGGTCGCTATAACTTGTTATATTATTACATCTAGAAATGTATCCAGACCCTTCTCCAGAATCCAGGTCACTATAACTTGTTATATTATTACATCTAGAAATGTATCCAGACCCCTCTCCAGAATCCTGGTCACTATAACTTGTTCTATTATTACATCTAGAAATGTATCCAGACCCTTCCCCAGAATCCTGGTCACTATAACTTCTTATATTATTACATCTAGAAATGTATCCAGCCCCTTCTCCAGAATCCTAGTCACTATAACTTGTTATATTATTACATCTAGAAATGTATCCAGATCCTTCTCCAGAATCCTGGTCACTATAACTTGTTATATTACTTCTAGAAATGTATCCAGACCCTTCTCCAGAATCCCGGTCACTATAACTTGTTATATTATTACATCTAGAAATGTATCCAGACCCTTCCCCAGAAGCCTGGTCACTATAACTTCTTATAACAAAGCTAAGGGCTACACAGAAGGACATCATGGACCACATGTGTCCCCCAGGCTGCAGATTGTGTGCTCTTGCTATGTTGCCCCATTTTGAAAGCCATGTGCTAAATAGTTTTTCAATAAGGATTACATTAGGTCTAGTAAGACCTGGTTGTTAATGCAATATCTACATAGGTGTATAGAGGCCCATTTCCAACAGCCATCACTCCAGTGTTCCAGTGTGGTACATTGTGTTTGCTAACTGTGTAAGAAAGCTATTGGATATTTTGAAAACCCTTGTGCAAGTATGTTAGCACAGCCGAAAACAGTTTTGCTAATTAGAAAAGCTATAAAACTGACCTTCCTTTGCGCTAGTTGAGAATCTGGAGCATTACATTTGTTGGTTCGATTAAACTAGCAAAATGGCCAGAAAAAGAGAACTTTCATGTGAAACTCGACAGTCTTTTCTTGTGCTGAAAGATGAAGGCTATTCCATGCGAGAAATTGCCAAGAAACTGAAGATTTCCTACAACGGTGTGTACTACTCCCTTCAGAGGAGAGCACAAACAGGCTCTAACCAGAGTAGAAAGAGAAGTGGGAGGCCCCGCTGCACAACTGAGCAACAAGAAAAGTACATTAGAGTCTCTAGTTTGAGAAATCGATGGCTCACAGGTTCTCAACTGGCAGCTTCATTAAATAGTACCCGCAAAACGCCAGTGTCAACGTCTACAGTGAAGAGGCGACTCCGGGATGCTGGCCTTCAGGGCATAGTGGCAAAGAAAAAGCCATATCTGAGACTGGCTAATAAAAGAAAAGATTAATATGGGCTAAAGAACACAGATTGGATAGAGGAAGATTGGAAAAAAGTGTTATAGACAGACGAATCGAAGTTAGAGGTTTTTTATCACACAGAAGAACATTTGTGAGACGCAGAACAACTGAAAAGATGCAGGAAGAGAGACTGATGGCATCTGTCAAGCATGGTGGAGGTCATGTGATGGTCTGGGGTTGCCTGACGCCATCTGTCAAGCATAGTGGAGGTTATGTGATGGTCTGGAGTTGCTTTGGTGCTGGTGGAGGTCATGTGATGGTCTGGGGTTACTTTGGTGCTGGTAAAGTGGGAGACTTGTACAAGGTAAAAGGGATTTTGAATAAGGAAGGCTATCACTCCATTTTGCAACGCCATGCCATACCCTGTGCATACCCTGTGGAGCCAATTTCATTCTGCAACAGGACAATGACCCAAAGCCACCTCCAAATTATCCAGGAACTATTTAGGGAAGAAGCCGGCAGCTGGTATTCTATCTGTAATGGAGTGGCCGGCACAGTCACCAGATCTCAACCCCATTGAGCTGTTGTGGGAGCAGCTTGACCGTATGGTGCGCAAAAAGTGCCCATCAAGCCAATCCAACTTGTGGGAGGGGCCTCTGGAAGCATGGGGTGAAATCTCTCCAGATTACCTCAGCAAATTAACAGCTAGAAGCCAAAGGTCTGCAATGCTGGAATTGCTGCAAAGGGAGCATTCTTTGATAAAAGCAAAGTTTGAAGTAGAAAATTATTATTTCAAATAAAAATAATTATTTCTAACCTTGTCAATGTCTGGACGAGATTTCTATTCATTTTGCAACTCATTTGATAAATAAAAGTAGGAGTTTTCAGGGAAAACACAAAATTGTCTGGGTGGCCCCAAACCTTTGAACAGTAGTATATATAATGATAATATAGGGTCTAATATATATATATATAATATATATATATAGTATATATATATATATATTTTATATATATATATATATATATATATATAATATATATAAAATTTATATATACAGGTAATATAGGTATATAAATAATATAGGCTACTATGTAGTAACATAGCTTCTGCTGTGCTTTATTTATCCATTCATATCTATATGAAGGAAGCAGAATGACAACCCCTGTAAACACCCCTCTAAGATTGAACAAAGACCACCTATAATAGTCATCATCAAAACTAAAGTTAAGAGCTCGAGGCTTACCTTCGATGCGGAAGGGTTTCTTTTAACCGCTTGTATTTTTGCTTTCAAATTTTTATAGCGTCAGCATTGCTTTAACTTTCTAATTGGGGGGACTTTTTTCATTCAAAAACAGTTTCTTTTCCCCATTAAAAGTTTAAAAATTTAAATTTTTCCCTCCCACGGGACTCGGGATACACGTCCCATTTTCATTCATAGATCAAAAAACCCTTTCCCGGGTTTTTGTTTTTGGCTTAGATGCAACTAGGGCCCCCAAAGGGAAAAACAGGGGGAAAAACTGGTAAAACCCCCAGGGGGGTAAAACCAAAGGGTTTCCCTTTTTAAGGGAGAGGGGAAAAAAAACCCTCGTGGCATCTTGTTTGGACATTAAAAACTGAAAATTATTTTAAAATTTTACTTTGAAAAATTTCCGTTGTGGCAGAAGAGAACTGCAGGAGATTGAAAGCAAAATGCAAAATGTGAAGAAAGGATGGGGAAAATTCTTTTTAAAAATTGTTTGGTTTTTATGGGACCCCCCCCCCGGTGTGGCACCCTTTTTGGGAATGAAAAATTTTTTAACTAAAAGAGGGGGTGGGACTCACAAGGGTGCTTATACCCTTTTAGTACCCTTTTTCCATTTTGTAGCATCCCCAAAGTACAATTGGGGCAAGTTTCCCTTGCTTTTAACCTGAGGAAGTTGGGGCCTGGACATGATCCATATTTCTCCAGGTATAGATTTACCTGGTGGAGAGTAAATTTAGGCACCGGGGTTTTTGTTTAATGCCCCCTGGTAAAGATGTACAGTACTGTGCAAAAAATGTAGGCAGATGTGAAAAAGATATTGAAAAAAGTAGGAATCCCTTTTAAAAATAAAATGAAATTTAGTTTATTTTTTTTTAATGACCCTTTTTTCCGAAAAAAATTAAAATTTTAAATTGTGGAAAAAAAAAATTTTCAACATATTTTAAAAGGGGGTTTTTGGGCCAACGATCTAATTTCATACCCCCTGCTTTCCCCAAGCTCTTCAGCTCTGGTGCTCAAAAGGGGGGCTTTGTGTGATTTGTGTGATTTGAAATATCATGTGCCCCAGCAAAAGATGACCTTTCCTCTTTTAGTCAAAGAAAGGTCTGTTTATGTTTAGAGCAGGGGATAGTCAGAGGAAACTTTTTTTTTTTTTCTCCGGCACAAGGGTCCTCGCTTAAAAATTCCCTGCGGGAAACCAAAACCCTTGTTTCTTTTTTTTCTTTATCAAAGCAAACCCTCACTGGGGTTTCTTTTTTTTTATTTTTGGGCACTTTTTGGGTTTAAAACAAAGGAATACAGAGGGGGGAGTAGATTTAAGAGTGGGAGGTGGGGTTTGAACATTTCGTAGTTTACCTGAGGGGGAGAGGTGATATTGAGCATACTGACCGGGGGGACTGAGGTCTCTAAAGCCCTGGGGGTATCCCTGGAGAGGAGTTACAAAATTTGGTTCACAAAAGGACAGTTTAAAACCCAAAAACGGTGCGGGGAAATTTTTAATAATGATGAATGGTGAAAAGTTTTTAAATTTTTTTATTTGAAAAATTTCCCATATCAAAACCCGCAGAACCAGCCAAAATAGGAATTTTTATCAAGAATTTTTGGGGGAATATTTCCGGGAAACAAAAAATCTATATTACATTTACCAATCCTGGGTTTATGAACAAAAAGAAACCCATTTATTCAAACCCGTAGGGTCTTTTCCATTTTTGAAAAATCATCAAAATTTTTCCCAACTCTAAATTTCATGGTGAATTTCTTGTGACTCCATTTTTTTTTTAAAAAGTGGGGGCCCAAAATTTTCTCATGTTTTACAATAGAAATTTTTCCTTAAATAAACACCTTTTTAAAGGAAAACCTCTCACAAAAAATTTAAGACCCAAAATGTTTTTCAAAACAAATGAAAGGGTGGGGGGGGGAAAGCTGTAGAAAGGGACCCCCCGTTTTGGTTTATACCCAAAGGGGAAGCCTTCTATTTTTAAGCTTGAAAAAAATTGATTTGTTTTTTTTTGGGGGGAGGGTCTTTTTTTGGGGGAAACAAAAGCAATGTGAAAATTGAAGGGAAACAAAAAGAAATAAAAATCAAAAATTTTATGTGACAATCCTTTGCCTGTGACCCCTGGAAGTGATGACATAAAACCCCTCAAAAGGCCCTGACCCCAAATATCATCGAGTTTTCCTAATACGGGGCCTTCAAAAAAAACTCGGGGGAAAGAGCGGGGGGAATCTTCAGCACCCCCTTTTTTGGATAAAAAAGCCCTCAAATGACTTTCTGACTCACTGAATCTTGAAAACATAAACTGGAAGTAAAGCCAAAGCGATATCATTTTCAGACAGTTTTTTTGGGGGTTATTTCCCCCTTCGTGGGGTGCAGAGTAGAATAGGGGGTTGGCTTTTGGATAAACCAAAAAAAGGGGGTTAAAAATTCCCTTTTTTAGGAAGAGGCAGCATTTTGGGATTGTGGGAAAATTATATGCAATGGTTGCTCCACTGAAATTTAAATAAGTTTAAATGTGCACAAGGGAAAAGGGCAAAGAACTCTGCATGCCCCCTTTTGGGATGTAGATTTTTATGGCAATTCCAAAGAAAAAAAGGGCTTCCCAGTACAACAAAAGGAAAAACCAAATCGATATCCCTTGCAGACAGCTTTTTGAGAAGTTTGGGCATTGAGTACGGTTGGACTATTGCGAGGGCTTTGGGATGTACCCTTAAAAAAGGTAACATTCCTCATTTCCTCAATAAGGAGAGGCCCAAAGAGTTTGTGGGGGGGATTTAGGGTGAAGGGTTTCCCTTCACTAAAATTTTATATACACAGTATCTCACAAAAGTAATACCCCCCTCACATTTTTTTTAAATTTTGAAAATTTTTTCCGTTTTCTGGGACAACACTGAAGAGATGACACTTTGATAAAATTTAAAAGTAGAAAGTGAAACAGTTTTGGTAAAAACAGTTAAATCTGGTGTGACCTCAAAAAACTCAGAGCTTCATTTGCCTAAAAACCGCTGGTAACAAACGTGAGTACTCCCCTAAGTGAAAATTGACAAATTGTGCCAAGTTGCCATTTCTCCTAATGTCTTGTGACTCATTAGTGTTACAAGGTCTCAGGTGTGAGTGGGGGCGGAGTTTAAATAGGGTTTTATCTCTCCACTTGGTTTTCATATTGGTCATTTAAAATTCATCATGGCCCTAAAGGAAAAGACTGTCTGGGAGCTAAAAAAAAGATTTTTGTTCCCTTACATAAAGATGGCCTAGAATAAAAGAAAAAAGGCCTTTTTTTTTTCAGTCGCTTGCAGGGAAAGCACAAAAGGAGCAGAAATTTTTACCTTTCCTTTTTTGAGGGTAGGGGCTGTGTGGGCGGCCATTTCCCTTTGATGTTTAATGGGGTTTGGTGGTGCACCCCAAAAGCCGGGGGCTAGGTCTGGCGCAGGGGGGGCTTTTTGGGGGGCCCTGGGGGTTGTGCCTCTATTGTGGGGTTTTTGTTTGCGGGGGTTTGGCCGCCTTCCCGGTTGCCCCCATTAGAGTGGGGACCCATTTTAAAGGGGGTCCCCGTAAATTTGGAAAGGGGGGAAAGTTTTGTTTTGTTCAAATCTAAGAAGTATATTTAAAACCCTTTCCGGTTCTTTTTTGTAAAAAATTCTGTGAGAAGCTTTGGGATAAACTTTTATAGAAAGGATGTGGGGTTCCTTTTTTCTTTTTTAATTTATGGTTTTAAAATAAAAATTTTGCCAACCCCCTGAAATGAGCTAAAACCATCCAGCGGATTAACAAGACAAATACACTAAGACCCCTTCCCCAAAGGGGTCATATATCCAGAGATTTTTTTTTAAAAATGGGAAAATTTGAGTGCTCCCAGCTTTGCGGGAATTTTTAAAGGGGTTTGGGAGGGTAAGGTGTGTCAGTCTAAAAACCATTTTGGGCACGGGGTTTTCGGGGGCTCCGCTGCCCCGTGACCGTAAACCCGGGCTGGGAAAGGGGATCCGGCGCGGAGTGCGGCTGCCCGCGACCTTCCCCCCTGTCCCGGTCCCGGTGCCCTTTCCCTTACCGGGCCCCGCGGCTCCTGTAAAACCCCGCCCCGGGCCCCGGGGCAGTGGCCGCAACTTAGGCGCGCCCCGATTTTCTTAAATTTAAAGGGCCAGCGCCCCAATTTAATTTGTCCATTGTCGGGGGCGTGGTTCTATTTAAGGATCCCCCCCCCCAATCCCCTTCCTGCCGGGTCGGGTTGGTGTGTTTTTGGGGGCTTTTTGGGAATTTTTGAGTTTTGTTTTGGGGTTTCCCCTGTGAAACCAGCCCGTTTGGGCTCACTTTTCCCTTCCCTTTGCCGGGTTTTCCCCGGACGGGCCCCTGACCGTCTGCCCGTCTCTGATACAAACCCTCTGCGCCTCCCCGGGCCCTTTGGGCCTGCCCCCGACAAAACGCCCCCGGGTTTAAAGTTTTTGTCCCCACCTGAAACCCCCCCGGTTTCCCCATCGAAGCAAGACATTTCGGGGGAAACGTTTATTAGCCTCACGCCGCACAATTTCCATCCCGTTTGCGGGGGGCCCTTGGTAAAAACCCGGGGGGCAATTTAAATTTTTCCCGTTCCCGGGGCGGGGCTTAGCTATCACCCGCTTGGTTGGCCCAGGGGGGATGCACTTCCCCCCTTTAACCTTTACAGACGGGCCCAAAGGGAATTCCCCCAGGGTCCCTCCCCTGATCCCCGGGGACATCATTACAGCTGTCGCCCAGCAGGGGAAAACGCATCGCCCCACTTGGGGCTTTTGATGCAAAACCCTGGGGGGACTCGTCTGCCTCCACCGACTGTTTGCCTCGCACCTGCACCCGTTGCCCCGGGCATCCTTTTGCTCTCCCTGCTTCGGTTTTGGGGGAAACCTTCTCGGGCACCCTTCCCACTCCCCCCGCTCCCGATGGGGGCCCAAGAAGTGCCGGGGGTTTCTAAAGCCAGGCTCCATCCATCTCGAAATGATGGGCCCAAAATTCCCTTTACAGGGGACCCAAAGGTTTGGCCTTCATAATCTCCTTTTTGTCGGGGAAAACCCTTGGTTTGGGGGCAAACGCCCTATGGGATCGAGGGGACCCTCTAAAGGCGGATCCCCAAATTTTTCCTCCGGGGTTTCCGCACCTTTCTTTGAGGAACCGGGCCCTTTACTTTTTTTGGCTGCCGCTGCGCTGTTTCCCGGCTACGTCGGGGGAAACCCCAATTTGGGTTTCAGTATTGGGTGCATTTTTGCACTCTGGGTTTTCGGAGTGGACGGGAAACAACAAAGGGGCGTTGGTGGGACATTTTGGGGAAAGGGCCTCTCGGGGCGAACCCCAAGGACAGCTGGGGCCGGGCTGGGGGTTTTTACCGGGGCTCCCTTTGGGAAATGACCCTAACCCTTTTTGGCCACCCGAGGGGGTTATTCCCCTTGGGCCAAAAAGGCAAAAGAGCTCCCCCATACAAGGGGAAAACCTTTCTGTCCACCCCCGGGTTTTTCCCCCATTTTGGCCCCCCACGTTCCAGGGGTAAACCCCCTTCCCCTCCTCCAAGGGGGCCTCGAAGGGAAAACCCATGAAAGGGTCAGGGGACCCCCCTGTCCCAGGAGGAACGTTGTCAGCGTAAGAGGAAAAACCCTGGGGTTTTCAAAATTTGGCCCCTCTCCCCGTTTTGGACCAGGCCCGTAATTTGGTGCTTCTCCGGGACAAACCTTTCGGGCCAAATGCCTTTATTAAATTCCCATTTTTCAGCGGGAAAACCTTTTTTTAAGCCAAAAATTAATTTGGCCAGGTTTTTCGTCTTCCTGTGACTCCGTTGAAAAACCTATGTTCGTCCTCCTCGGTCAGGGGCAAATGCCTTAAGGAGGGCCAAATTCCGTTTTCCCGTAGGGCCCCCCCCTCTTCTTGAAAATTTGGGGGCCCTTTAAACAAGGGGGACGTTGCAACTTTTACCCCTGCCTCGATCCCCTAAACAGATTTTTTTGGGGCCCGGGCCTTGGCAAACAGAACCTTTACCCCAACTTTTGGATTGGAGCACCAAGGTGAAGTCAGGGCGTTGGGGTTGCCGGCCCTTTTAAATCTTTGCCTTCTAAGCCGAAAATCGCCCCAAAATCACCTCCCGGAGGTTGCCAAGCCCCCCTCCGGGTCTACCATCGCCATACGGGGAAATTTTTCCCCGTTGTCTTTTCGGAGATTTCAGGCTAAAAACGTTTCCCTCCAAAACCGGGTTATGATTGCCCCTTTGGGCCCTGCAACTGGCGTATTTCCTCCCAGGGGCCCGGGGTTTACCCCCCTCCCCCGTCCCGGAGACAAAGGCGTGCCCCGAGTACATCAAGGAAAACCCTTTCCGCAAAGGATTCTCCGAAAGGGTTCCTCCCCAGGCGGGGACCGGCTTCTTTTTTTTGTGGAGAAAAAAAAAGGGGGCCCCCTCCGGCCCTGAAATCGACTATGGGAGCTTGAATAAATTACCATAAAAACCCTTTCCCCGTTGGGCCCCTTTATCTCCGGGAAAAAATTTTAACCCGCCTGCGGGGGGCGAAAATATTTTCTAAACTGGATCTACGTGGGGCTTTTCAATTTAATCCGAAATTTGGGAAGGGGAAAAGAATTTGGGAAAAAGGCATTTAATACCGGGGCGGCCATTTCGGTTTTGGGGTTATGCCCTTCGGTTTTCTGGGAATCCCCCCCGGGGTATTTCAGAACTTTGTTAATGGATCTTTCGGGACCTACTTTTTTGCTGGGGTAATCGTCTATTGGAAAAATTTTTTCCTTTTTCTCCCCCCGATTTTTCGAGATCATCGCCACCATTCTCCCGGGCCTCAGGGACTCCGCACTCATCAACTCTTTGCCAAACCCGAAAAAAGTGCCCCCTTTGAACGTGCCAAATTAACCCCTTTTAGGGTAAAATCGTTTTAGATAAGGGGCTCCCGGGTTTGGAAACCCCCCCAAACTCGCCGCGGTGGGTTTCAGTGGCCAAAAACCGGGGGGCCTTCGGGGCCCTTCCGTTTTTTTTTGGGGTTTGCCAAAAATTTTTATAGGGAATTTATTCCCCCCCTTCTTAAATTGTGGCTCCCTTGGGGGCCCTGAAGAGAAGAATTCCCAAACCCAAATTCCCGGGCCCCCCGAGGGCCCCAAAAAGCCCTTTAACTGGCTCAAACCGGGATTTGCTTTGGTTTTCCCGGGTTTCCCGTCTCGCCCCGACCCTAAAAGGGGTTTTATTTCCCGGGGAAATGGAGGCTTTTTTCAGTCAGCGTGGTGTGGCCCCCCTGCAGAGATCCTCCGCTGGTAAACTACGTACCTGTGGTTTTTTCTCCAAGACAAATTTTCCCCCTGCAGGAAGAAAATAAAACCATTAGGTGATCGTGAATTAAATGGCCCTAAAAGCTGGCCTTGAAAAAATTTGGGGTAATTTTGCTGGAGGGGGCTCCCACCCTCTTGGGCATTTTCACAGACCACAAAACCTTTTGTAAATTTTTAGTCGGGGTCAAAGCCCGAACCCCCGGGGAAGCCAGGTTGGGCTTTTTTCTTTGCCCCTTTTGACTTCGCTTACATTTTCGGCCCGGCCCAAAAAAAACCCCTAGGCTGATTTCTCTATCCCCGTTCCCCGGAAAAAGGTGGTCCCTTTAGGGGCCCCTCCCCCGGGACATTGTTCCCCCGGGGACACTCGTCAAAGGGTGCCCCCCCTGGAACCTCCAGCACCCACCCCCCGGGGAAGCAAAATGCGGGGCCTGCCCTTTCCCCCTAGAATCCTGAAGGGGGACACTCTTCTATACGGTGGGGACCCAGGGGTCCATAGGGGCTTTAAATTAGTCTCCCCCATATTAAATGGTTTTGGGTTTCTCTTGCTTTAGGAATAGGGGCTTCGTTCTAAAAACCCGCACCCCCTGTGCCCGTAAAAAGGTTCCCCGCCTTTAACCCGCGGGCCCTTTTTAGCCCCTCCCGGGGCCGGAAAAAACCCCGGGGGCCCATGTAGCCCTGGACTTCATTACTGTCTCCCCCCTCATCTGGAAACCCCCATAAACTGGGTTGTGAAACCGGGCCGTTTTTCCCCAAAAAGGCCCACTTTAAACCCACTGCCTTTGGGGGTTTTCCCTCTGCCCCCCCAAATGGCCCAAAAATTTTTTTTATTCACGTTTTCCTCTGCACGGTTTTCCCCTTTTCATATTTTCCAATGGGGAGCCAATTTAAATTTTCTAAATTTGGGGGGCTTTGTGTGGGGCAAATTTCAGATCCGGTTTGACTTCTCTTTGGCTTAAACCCCCCAGCTAAGGGGGAGGGTTTAGGGGTTAACCCGGGGGGGGCACCTACCGAGGCAAATTTTTTGTCCGCCCCGTTTAAAATAAACTGGTTTTGGGGTTTCTTCCCTGGGCAGAGTTTTCTTTTTAAATCTTTAGATTGGGATTGCTGGGGCCCCCCCCCTTTTTTTTTCGTGTTTTGGGGTACATCCCCACCCCCCCCCTCCCCCCCGGCCACCCCTTTTCATGCCCGGTGGGGATGCCCAAGTAAGGGGCATCAAGGCTCTCTGGCAACTCACGCGACGGGCCCCCCCTACGGGGGTTTGCTCGCACCAAAAACTCAGGGGTGAAGGGAACGTAAAGGCCCCCCCCCCCCCCATTTTAGCCGGGCGTTTTGGGTTTGGTTTGGCCCCCCAAAAAAAATTCCTTTTAAAGGGGCCTTCTTATAAAATTAGGCCCTAAAAAGTGGGGCCGTTTGAGGGACTGCCCAAGATTTTAAACCGGTGTCCTACAAGCTCCCCTTGCCTCCTACCCCCGCGATCCCGAACGCCCTTCCCTGTGTTTTTCCCTTAAGCTGGGGGGTACTAATCCCCCCTTTCTCCCCGGGGGGTGTCCCCCGCCCTTTTCCTGTTGGGCCCAAATCTGAAAAAATCCCTTTTAGGTTTAAGGGGGAGCGGCACAGAAAGAAAAGTCAGGGGGAAGGGGGTTCTTTCTTTATTGGGCTGGAAGGGGTTTTGGGCCCCGGGGGAGCGGTTTGTGGGAAAAACCGGGGGCCCAACCCGTCCGGGCCCGACCCCTCTCTTTGGTTTCAAAAAGGGAAGGGGGGGGAAACCTAAAGGGGGGGGGACTGCCGGGGGTCGTGGGGTCCCCCTGCCCCCCTTGACCGCACCCCCTCGAGGGGTTTCCCCGCGCAGCTCGGAGCCGCGACCTTCCCCCGGGGGTTCCCCGGGGGCCGGGTCCCTTAAACCCGTCCCGGGGCCCCCTGTGAAAGCCGCTCCTGGCCGCCCTGGGGCGGGGCCGCCCGTCTAGGGAAAGAAAGGAGCGCCCGCTTCTCTAAATTTTAAAAGGGCCCGCGTTTCCGATAATTTGTCCAAATTTTTAGGCGTGGTTCATTTAAGGGGATCCCCCCCCCAACACTTTCCTTCCCGTCTTTTGGTGTTTTTTTTTGGTGCGTTTAGAGAGTTTTTGGGGTTTTTTTTGTTATGTTATTTTGTATTCTCCGGGTTTTTTTTGTGGGGGGTTTGCCCGCCCTGGCTGAACCCGTTTTGCCCCTCCCTGAACCTCGCCCCCTGCCGTGCCCTGGCCCCCCTTTTTTCCTGTTCCCCCACACGCCTCCGGATTTTGTTTTTGTACCAAAGCTGTACCCCGGGCCCACATCGCAAAAACAAGTCACGTCGGGGGAAAAGACCCGGGGCCTCTGCCGCCGCAAGTCCATCCCCTTTGCGGCGGGGGTTGGTGAAAACCGGGGGTTCTTAGATTCCCCTTCCCTGGCGTGGCCCTTTGCTTCACGCTTTGGGGTTTGGCCCCCGGATCCACTTTCCCTGTTACAAAATTTGGGTGCACAAATAATCAATTTGGTCTCATGGCTTTTCATCCCAAAAAAGGAAGACTCCTCTAAAGATGATGCACAAGAAAGCCCGCAAACAGTTTTGCTGATGACAAAAAGAAATTAAAGGGCATGGATTACTGGGAAACCATGTCCTTGGTCTTTATGAGACCCAAAATAAAAAATTATTCAGTTTTAGATGGTGTCAAGCGTGGGTGGTTTGGCCCAAACCCGTTGAGAGCACAAAGACAAGTTTGTCTTTGCCTACAGTCAAACATGGTAGTGGGGTCAAAAAGGGAAGGGGGGTGCAAAGAGTTCTGCCAAACGTGGGGAGTAAATTTATTGGGGGGAAACCATTTAAAGCCAACATTTTCACGTGACATACTTAAGCAAAGAAAAACTTTCTCCTTCAGGAAAAATGAGCCGCAGGGGAGTTTTTTCCCGCATTGGGTAACGACCCCCAAAAAAAATCTCCAAAAACAAAACCCCTCCCCCTTGCTAAAAAAAAATGAGGGTGAAGGTTTCTGGACTGGGCCCGAAAGTCCCCCCGAACCCAAACCCTTTGGCATTGTGGGGGCAATTTCCCCAAATGGGGAAAGGTGGGAAAAGCATAAGGGCTTAAAAATCCACCTGACTGTGAAAGTCGGGCCTGGAAGAGGGAAAAAAGGGAAACCATTGGCTGCCCTCCTTTAAAAAAAGAAGCCTAGGGGGCCCCCCATGCCCCCGAAGTTAAGGCAGCCTTTGGGAAAAAAATGGTGGCAACACAAAATATTTTTACACTTTGGGGCATAATTTTTTCTATTTTCTCTTAGGTTGTCTCCCTTTTGTTGCCAGAGTTTAGACATTGATGGTTGTGTGTTGAGTTTTTTTGGAGGACAAACCCAAAATTTTCGCTGATATATAATTTTTACAAATGACTCCTTTTCATTCAAACAAAGTGTCAATCTTCAGTGTTGGGCCCCAAGAAAAATATAATACAATATAACAAAAAAGTGTTTGGGGGGTACTTAAATTTTTGTGAAAATTCTTGGGGATTTTAATAAGCTTTAAAAGGGAAAAGAGCTACTGTAGCACTCTGTGCCACATATTTTATGTTCTTATGACGACCCTTTCAATTTTGACTGAGATTTAAAAAGTAGGTATTGGGTACGTGACCCCGGGAAATCCCAAAAATGGCTTTCACTTTTAGGGGGCTCCCCTCTAAAAGGGCCCTAAAAACGCTTTTTTCCCTAAAACCAAAGCTGGGCCCCCAGATGGGTTTAAAGGGAAAACCCCCCTCAACCCTCAAGACACCATATGGGGCCCGGGGCCCCGGGCGCTCTGACAGCCTTGGAATGCTTCCTTAACGGGACTGTTCCATCTTCCACACCTGCTCCTGTCCCCACGCCATTACACGCAGCTCCCTCCCTGCGTCCAGGAGCCCTGACTGCTCTCCCGCCCGCAGCAACATCGCACACGGTGATCTCCGCAGCCCCGAGTGGACCAGAGACAAGAGCCCAGGTGGCATCACGTAGACAGATCGAGTCCAGAGGAGTCCTGAACGGGCGCAAACAAGCGGCCTCATCGAAAGAGCGGATTCTCCTGCAGGTAGCAGCCGCAGCAGTGCGCTCGTCTCCCACCCTCACACAGACACTTCCACCACCGAACATGGAGCCTTTGCCAACTCCCTTTTTGCAGGTGCAAGCTGCTACGGACACTGCAGCTCCTCTGTCACCATATAAAGAGGTGCACATGGCTGCCTCATCACCATCTTGTGGTCCTGCTGTGCCTGCATCACAAATGAGCCAGGGATCCTTGTCCCCATCTCAGCAGGGGGTCTATGGCAGTGGTTTTGCCCCTTGGCAAGGCTCACCAGTCCTCTCTCACACACCACACAGCCCTCACTCCTCTGACTCCCATGCATGGATAGATCTTCTCCAACAGTTACCAACCTAAGAGAACTTGAAATCCCTCCTTTCTGATGTTAAGGCTGCTTGCAGAGAAGAAATTGTTAGCCTTAGACAAGATATAAAACACCTAGCTGCCCGCATGGAGACTTTGGAGGATGATCATGACAATACATGCAAATACATAGCCCAAATACACCCTGCCATTTCCACTCAAGTCTCCGCGATCAGAGACATGACACGACACTTGGAGGACCTCGACAATCGAGGCTGTAGAAATAATATCCGGATCAGGGGCCTTCCAGGGTGAAAAGAATCTGCAGCGTGTCCTGGACTCTCTGTTCAATCAAATCATGGGGGACCCATCATCCTCCCGCTCATTCAAACTTGATAGGGCCCATAGAGTGCTTCGCCCCAAAGGCTCCTCCACCCTTCGAGGGACATTATCTGCTGTCTCCATGATTATACAATCAAGGAGGCAATTATGGGAAAAGTCAGAGGTCTACGTAGTCTGGATTTCCAGGGGTCTCCACTGCTTTTCCCTGACCTATTTTGGTACATTTTGCAAAAGCATCGCTACTTGAAGCCTCTTCTTGCAATCCTAAAAGATCGCCACGTTACATATCGCTGGAACTTTCCATTTGCACTTGTGGCCAGGGTGGAGGGGCACTCAAAGCTTTCTCAGATCTTCCGAACTTCTTCAAAATTCTACAGATCCCGATACCAAAAATGGACGATTGGGAACTCTCTACTATCCCTCCTCAGCTTCCTCCCACCTGGCAGGCGGCACCGTCATCCAGAGGACGATCCCTTGTAACCACTGGGGCCCCGTCGCACACTTCCACGCTGATTCGAAGTCTATCCTTGAAAAAGTTGAGTGTTGGACTTTGTCTTTTCTATTGAATTAATGATTCCATTGACCTCTCCCATAGGGGCGCATGTCATATCTAACACTAGTTGTAGGGAACTGTTCAATACATTTTTTTTATTATTATTTGTCTAAAAATGTTCATTAAGATGGCTTTTTGGCTTGATCCCTCCTCCTCTTTTGTCGACGGCCTCTTCTGTTCCCCTTTTTGTGGGTCTGAGACTTCCTGTTCTCCTTCTACGGAGGGGAAGCGCCTTATCTCTAGTGGGGCTCCCTGATTGATGCTCTCTTGGTATTGTCTTTTTCACATATACATACCTCCAGCCCACCCGAACCAGAGAAGCCGTGACTAAAAATAGCTTCTTTCCTATTACCCCAGAGCATCTCTCTGGTTGCATAATGTGTTTGTTGTTGTATTATGTCATGCATTTTTTCTTTGTCGTGTCTTTGTCGTCCCCTCCCCCTCGTCTCTTCACCTGTTTGTCCTTATCCCCCTGATAGTCTGGTTTTTAGTCTGCCAGATATTGCCCATATTGCAGCGATTGTTATCGCATTTTAGGCTTTTAAGCTTTGTCAGGATCCCCTAAAATCCTTTATCCGTAACTATGGTCTGTTGTGTTTCCTTCCATTGTAAAGTGCTGCGGAATATGTTGGCGCTATATAAATAAAGATTATTATTATTATTATTATTAAGGGACTCAATTCCAACACCAAACGTCGACTAACTCTTAGGGAATATAAAGCATTGAGGGCAGACAATGTGTTTCTACAGGAGACGCATTACAACGCCATGGGCTCCTTTAATTTTGCTAAATCATCCTACCAGATAGCATTTAATGCCTTCTCTTCAAACAAAAAGGTGGGAGTTGCCATTTTGGTTTCACACACATGTCCACTTCAGGTCCTTTCCTCATTGGTTGACCCTGTGGGGAGATACATCATTCTGGTTGGCACTCTTTATGGCAAACCTGTCACGCTCTGCAATGTTTATGCCCCAAATACCTCACAGATTGCTTTTTTGAATAGAGTCTCCACAAAGCTGTCCACAGTTCCTCCCTCGTCTCTAATAGTGGGAGGTGACTTTAATATGGCCTTCTCAGAGGTCATGGATAAATGTGCTCTGAAAGCTTTGGGGCTCCCAATCAAGCTCAAGCCAGACTCTCTTCGGCTTCTTGAAAATTCATCAGAAATCAAGGTCTTTTTGACCTCTGGCACATTAATCATCCTAAGGAGAAGGAGTTCACCTTTTTTTCCCACCTTCATAAGACACAAACTAGAATTGACTATTCTTTTTGTAACACACCAGCTCTCCGCATGTTGTTGGGCTCGGCACTGAGCCCATCACATGGTCGGAACACGCCCCGATCATGGTCTACCTGGATTTTCAGTCCCCTCTCTTTTGCTCTTGCCACTGGAGACTAAACGAGTCCTTGATTAAGAGACCAAACTACAGGGACAGGCTTCGGGAATCCTTGGTCTCTTACTTTGAACTGAACAATGGCTCTGTAGCCTCGATTACCTCTCTATGGGAGCAGGCCCGCCGTACAGGGGGTACAACCCGTACACCTGTACCGGGCCTGGAGAGATAAGGGGGCCCGCTTCAAGCAGGCCCGCATATTTCTGTTTTTTTTTTTTTTTTTTACATGATCGCCGCGCTCTACATGGTGAGAGGTCCGGGCGCAGGGGGGGGAGGGTAGCGCTGCTTTGCGCTACAGCCGCTCCGCCTCCGCTTTCAGTTACAGCCAGCGGGGCGGTGCTGGGGGGGGGGGGGCCGCGCTCCCGGTTCAGCTGCGCTGCGATCTACTTAGCTTCACGGATTCAAACTGTTCCGCATCCCGCCGCAGGGCAGAGAGCAGCGGCGGCGAACGAGAGAGGAGGAGGAGGTCCCGACTTCGGCTACAGCGCGCACAGCGCACATGTAAGTAGATCGCAGCGCAGCTGAGCCGGCCGGGACCTTCTCCTGAAGGGGTGCCCGGCCCCGGCCATCCATCCCGGCCCAGCCTACAGGGGGGCCCTAATACTGTGGGGTCTATGCCTACAAGGGGGCCCTAATACTGTGGGGGGTGGGAGGGGCTATGCCTACAGGGGGCCCTAATACTGTGGGGGAGGGGGGGGGTCTATGCCTACAGGGGGGCCCTAATACTGTGGGGGGTGGGATGGGCTATGCCTACAGGGGGCCCTAATACTGTGGGGGAGGGGGGGGTCTATGCCTACAGGGGGGCCCTAATACTGGGGGGGGGCTATGCCTACAGGGGGGCCTTAATACTGTGGGGGTCTATGCCTACTGGGGGGCCCCAATACTGTGAGGGGGGGGTCTATGCCTACAGGGGGGCCCTAATACTGAGGGGGAGGGGGGGGTCTATGCCTACAGGGGGGCCATAATACTGTGGGGGAGGGGGGTCTATGCCTACAGGGGGGCCCTAATACTGTGGGGGGGGGTCTATGCCTACAGGGGGGCCCTAATACTGTGGGGTGGGTTTATGCCTACAGGGGGGCCCTAATACTGTGGGGGGGGGGTCTATTCCTACAGGGGGGCCTAATACTGTGGGGTGGGGGGGTCTATGCCTACAGGGGGGCCCTAATACTGTGGGGGGCTATGCCTACAGGGGGGGCCCAAATACTGTGGGGGGTGGGAGGGGCTATGCCTACAGGGGGGCCCTAATACTGTGTGGGGGGGGTCTATGCCTACAGGGGGGCCCTAATACTGTGGGGGGTGGGAGGGGCTATGCCTACAGGGGGCCCTAATACTGGGGGGGTCTATGCCTACAGGGGGGCACTAATACTGTGGGGGGGGTTCTATGCCTACAGGGGGGCCCTAATACTGTGGGGGGTCTATGCCTACAGGGGGGCCATAATACTGTGGGGGAGGGGGGGGTTTATGCCTACAGGGGGGCCCTAATACTGTGGGGGGTCTATGCCTACAGGGGGGCCCTAATATTGTGGTGGGGTGTCTATGCCTACAGGGGGGGCCCTAATACTGTGGGGGGGGGGGGTCTATGCCTACAGGGGGCCCTAATACAGGGGGGGGGGGTCTATGCCTACAGGGGGGCCCTAATACTGTGGGGGGGGGGGGCAATGCCTACAGGGGGGCCCTAATACTGGGGGGGCTATGCCTACAGGGGGGCCCTAATACTGGGGGAGTGGCTATGCCTACAGGGGGGCCCTAATACTGGGGGGGGGCTATGCCTACAGGGGGGCCCTAATACTGTGGGGGGGCTATGCCTACAGGGGGACCCTAATACTGTGGGGGGTCTATGCCTACAGGGGGGGCCCTAATACTGTGTGGGGGGGGGTCTATGCCTACAGGGGGGCCCTAATACTGGGGGGGGGGGGGTCTATGCCTACAGGGGGGCCCTAATACTATGGGGGGGGGGCTATGCCTACAGAGGGGCCATAATACTGTGGGGCGGGGGCTATGCCTACAGGGGGGCCCTAATACTTGGGGGGGTCTATGCCTACAGGGGGGCCCTAATGCGGTGGGGGGGGGCTATGCCTACAGTGGGCCCTAATGCGGGGGGGGGGGGAGGCTATGCCTACAGGGGGCCTTAATACTGGCGGGGGGGAAACTATGCCTACAGGGGGCCTTAATACTGGGTGGGGGGAACTATGCCTACAGGGGGCCCTAATACTGGGGGGGAACTTTGCCTACAGGGGGCCCCAAAGACTGGGGGGGGACTATTCTGCCTACAGGGGGTCTCTAATCTACAGGGGGGGACTATTCTGCCTACAGGGGGTCTCTAATCTACAGGGGGGGACTATTCTGCCTACAGGGGGGCCCTAATCTACAGGCGGGGGGACTATTCTGCCTACAGGGGGTCTCTAATTTACAGGGGGGGGGACTATTCTGCCTACAGGGGGGCCCTAATCTACAGGGGGGGACTATTCTGCCTACAAGGGGGCCCTAATCTACAGCGGGGGGACTATTCTGCCTACAAGGGGGCCCTAATCTACAAGTGGGGGGGACTATTCTGCCTACAGAGAGGCCCTAATCTACATGGGGGGACTATTCTGCCTACAAGGGGGCCCTTATCTACAAGGTTGGGGACTATTCTGCCTACAAGGGGGCCCTGATCTACCAGGTTGGGGACTATTCTGCCTACAAGGGGACCCTAATCTACAGAGGACCCTATTCTACCTACAGGGGTGGCCTAAACTACCGCCCGGGGGCCCGAAGCTACCTACGTCTCCCCAAGCTACCTAGCTACTGCCCGGTGGATGCTTAGCTACCGCCCGGGGGCCCCGTTGTACCTACATACCGACTGGGGGAGCCCCATAATTACCAGGGGGTAATTCTTACCATTTGGGCCATTATAAATGGGGAGTTTGTACATGGGGGGAGGGGGCACTCAGTTGGGAAAATGATAAAAAAAAAAGTGAGGAGTCTCAGTTGTTTGTGTTGTAAATTCTACAGGGACGAGTGGTGGACGGAGGAAGTCATCATGGAGGTCTGCACCGAATAGAGAAGAAAAGAGAAAGTGAACGACTCCTCAGACAAGACTGAGAGGCGCTAAATGTAAGTAAACTATTTGCAGAGCACATGTGTACACTGGTATCTACCACTATAGGGTCACTGTATGGAGGAAATATTGGTTTTGGTGTGATGGTTTATAATCACTAGCAGTATGGTGGTATTATTCAGTATTGTTATGTTGGAGATATGTGGTGATGATGTGGCGGTATTATTAGGTGCTTGTATATTGTTTTGTGATATTGCTCTTTGTATACTGATTTGGTCAATAACATTATGGTGGCGCTAGTCAGCATATGGTAATGATAAGTGGCGGTATTATTTAGAATTTATATATTGTTGCTTGGCAATATTGGTCTGGGTATACTGGCTTTGCCAGTAACATTATAATGGTGACATGTGGAGGTATTTGCTAGACCTTGTATAATCCAGCAAGAACTAAATCCAAAAACAATGGCACAATTGCATTTTTTTTTTTTGTGACCCCCAAAATTTTTCTTGTGACCCCCAAATTTTTTTTTTAAAAATTTTTCTGGTGTGGCGATGGTTGTGGGATGGGTGGGGCTCTGACGGGACGGCCGGGGAGAGAGAGGGAGGAGCAGGGGGTTGGGTTGGCCAGAGGGGGGGGGGGGGTTGCCCAGACGCTCCAGCTGTATGGGGCCCCAAAATTTCTGATGGCGGCCCTGTATGGGAGGCCCACAAAGCCGTATTTAGAGGCGAGTGCATCGCATTGGGCTCCAGAATGAAAAGAGATCTTGAGGAAAAAAAAGCTTTCCATGCAGAACCTCTGGAATACGCTTGAGAGGAAAATGTCCCAGCGACTGAACATCTCCACCCTGCGGCGTATAGTTTCGGTTTGAAATTATCTAAAAGATATAGCCATCCGCAGTGTGGAGAAGCTTCTTATATATTATAAAAAGATATTCCAATAGTACGGCAATAAAAGCCACAACAATTTAGATCGAAAAGTGAAAGATAAAACGGGTATATCCATGCTGCAGGCCCTGTGCGATAGGGATGGAACTCTTTTCTATGACCCGAAATCTATTACTAGAATATTCCATGATTTTTTTTCCAAATTATACTCCTTGCCGTCAGACCTACCATGGAACACCGATGATGCGCACAGACATTAGAAATTTCCTTCGGGCCTCCCCCTTACCCACTCTCCCCCTGGAAGCTTCCTCCTCCTTCAATGCTCCCATTGAAATGGAGGAGCTCCTGGAAGCCCTGAGGGACCTTCTATCTGGAAAGGCGCCTGGTCCTGATGTTCTCCCCTACCTCTATTTTAAGGCTTTCTCAGAAACCCTGGCCACGCACATGCTCTCTCTTTATAATTCTTTCCTCGAGTACTCCCTGATCCCGGGCTCTATGTCCCATTTCCATATCACTCTCATTCAGAAATTGGGGAAGGATCCGGCTGATACCGCTAATTATTGCCCCATAGCCTTATTGAACTCAGATTTAAAAATCTACACCGAGATCTTAGCAAATAGATTAAATGCATGGTTTCCCCAGTTGATCCATAAGGACCCGGTGTACGATTTCAACGGGGAGGCGACAACACCAGACGGACTATAGACCTCCTTGAGGTTTTGAACTCTCGGAGGGGACAGGGCCTCCTTTTAAGCCTAGACGCCGAAAAGGGCTTGGATAGGTTGGGGTGGCCTTTCTTCTTCAAGACATTGACTGCTTTCGGATTCAATGGCTCTTTTTTCACGGCTATAAAGGGGCTTTATTCTTCACCATCTGCATTGATTAAACTTCCTCACTGCACATCTGGATTCTTTTTGATTAAAAATAGGACGAGGCAGGGCTGCACCCTTTCCCCGCTTTTGTTTGCCCTCTGTATAAAACCACTAGCAGCCACCACTAGAGGTAATCCTGACATCAGTGGTATCCTGGTAAGAGATAAAGAATTTAAGCTGTCCCTTTTCACTGACAACATCTTATTGACTCTTACAGATTTGCACACCACTTTTCCTGCCCTTCATGTCTTATTAGAACAATTTTGTAGGCTGTCAGAATACAAAATTAAAACTTTCAAAACAGAAGCCCTTCCTATTAATCTGTCACCGGACTTATGGTCCTCCCTTAAGACCCATTTCCCATATAAATGGCAAGATCATGCTCTTAAATACTTGGGTATCTCCATAACCAAAAGTTACGAGGTACTTTATACCACAAATTTTCCCCCACTATTTAAAGAACTAAAGGAAAACCCTGCCTCTGTCCCTCCTCGGCAGGATTAACTCTGTCAAAATGTCCCTCTTATCACAGCTTCTTTCTACTGTTCGAAACCCTGCTGGTGGCTGTCCCTCTTCATCACTTGCGAACCCTTCAGGCGGCTTTCTCACGTTTCATTTAGGCCCAGGGTAGGCATAGGGTGTCCAAAGAAGTTCTAATGTCAAGTAAGCAGAGGGAGGGTTGGCGGTTCCTAGCCTCATTAACTACTTCTGGGCTGCTCACCTTCGCTACATCCCAGTGTGGTCCACCCTGTGCACGTATTCTAAATCGATGGAGATAGAAAAACTCTGGATAGCCCCTACCCATCCTAATGCCTACTTATGGCATTCCTGGCCCTTCCCACCTGACGGGAACTTGCTGGGTCCTATGAAGCTTACCCTGCAGATCTGGGGACATTGCATATCTAGATTCGGTTTTATGTCTCAGGCATCTACCATGACATAATTTGTCTGAACGCCTCTGCTCCCTACCAGCTCATCTGATTATTTTGCTCGGCCATGGCTGGGGCGTGATCTCTTTTATTTTGCAGATATCGCAGATGCTTGGAATAGAAAGTTGTCTTCTTTTGAAGCACTACAGAAAACCCATTGTTTACCCGCAAGGTCGGGGTTTCATAATCTTCATATTAAATACTTGCCTTTTCCCTTTATGGTACTAACACACTATCCCCCCCCCCTACTCCTTTTGAATGTATATGTAAATCTGGAGTCTCAACAAAAGGCCTTATTTCTACATTATACTCTCCAGCTCTAAGAGCTGGAAAGAAATCCGGTTCATAAATACATGGAAAAATAAGGGGCTTTACCTTAGCAGGCCGATTCCCTACCCTACCTGGCAGGCTTTATGGAAAGCTGCTTCTAAATCTCCAGATGTATCTTCCACAGGGAAAACCTTTATAAAATTATCTTATTCTGGTACTACACTCTCGACCTTTTGCATAAATGGAACCGCCGGTTCCCACCCACCTATTGGTGCAGCGGTGGGCTCTCTCCCCCATATATTTTGGGACTGTATGACCATTCAGCTATTGTGGGCGCAGGTGAGAGACTTCCTTGGTAGGATTCTGGGGGTCAATACTGGATACCATTGGACTCCTTGACTGACTTACTTAGCGGCCCAGTGAAAAACCTCCCCAAACCCAAGACTCACCTCATGCTGCATATCCCCACAGCGGCCAGGTGCTCGATCTCAGGAAAATGGAAACAAACCATTCCACCAGATATTCCTGAGCTCATACAGAGAGTTAGGGAAGTACACCGGATGGAGCCTTTGACGGCATCTCTGCATAATGAGCTTGACCTCCTCTATAAAACATGGTCCCCCTGGGATTCATATTAGACCCTCAACCCGCATTGATCTACGGTCTCATCAGGCCTATTCTGTCCCCATACAATACCCCTTCTTTCCTTTTGTTCCTTTGTCTTGTCTTTTTCTTGTCTCTTGTTTGTGTTTTTTTCTTTATATGTTGAATCGTTACTGCACTATGTTGCATTTCTCTCACGGAGTTACACATTCTTATGTTTCTTCTTTGAACCTTGAGACATGGTAATGTTGTTTACATGTTTTATTATGCGAAAGATGCATTGACCTCAAGGACGTTATTGACTCATATATTGTATGTTTTAATATTGGAAAAATTAAATAAAATTACAATTATAAAAAAATAAAAATATTCAAATAAGCCCAAGGAATATGAACTAAGACTCTGGAGTGTCACCTATTGGATGTAATGTTCTTTAGATCACATACCAACTCCTGAGCCGTGCAATGTAACTGGGAGTAAAGCCAAAACTGATACTCGGCTGCAAAAAGCTGTTTTGTGGTATTTTCTCCTGATCAGTACAAAGTTGAGTTCTGGTGAGAGGTTCTAGATATAGCTCAAAACCGGTAACATTCGTCATTAGGGAGAGGCACCATGTAGGTTTGTGGATAATTAGATGCCATGGTTGCTCCACTGGTTTTGCTTTACTCCCAGTCCTATTGCAAGGCTCAGTGAGTTGGATGTGGAGTAAGGACCACTACATCCAATAGGCACAGTGTCCTACGTCTTCTCCCTTGAGCTTATTCAAATACATTTAAACTCAAGTGGAGTGACCACGGAGTATAAGGCTCCACATACCTTAATGGTGCCTCTTCCTAATGAGGGATATTATCTCTTTTGGGATAACATGAAGAGACAGAAAGATCTGAGCAGCTATATCAATAGAAGATCTGTTGTTACTACTTCAAGATATATGAAACATCCTCCCTGCTGAGTGTACCTAGAAGAACTGATGCTGTTTTGACAGCAAGCGGTGGTCACACCAAATATTGGGCATTCTGTTCTTGTGGGTCTGTATAATGGCCCTGGGGGCGCTCTATTTGCCGCTGCATGGTTCCTGTTTGAAGTGTTGTATTTTCATCTTCAAAGGGAAAGTAACTGTCTAATATGGCAATAGATAGAATATGCCCCTGAGCTATAGGGCCATAGCAAGAAATAAGATCCAGAATTGTGGACTTGCACAACTCAAATCAAATTTGAAATGAGTGCTTCACATCTGCATAAGAAAAATATGTTTGAATCAGCTCACCCGTCTTGTATCAGCGTCCAGTTCCCAGGAGCACGGCCGGGCGGAGTCCACACCCCAGGCAAACAGCAACAAAACAAACAAGGTGCAGCCAGCTACATCCAGGACACTGGTGATAGTTCAATAAAACTTCTGATCTTTATTTTCCAACGATTTAAAAGTCAAAGCATGGAGGATAGGTTACATGGTACACGCATTCATGGCACAATAATACGCCACTGCTGACCGACGCGTTTCGGAAGCGATATCCTTAATCGTGGTCACCTAGACAAGTGCAGATGGTGAGTGCTATATATAGTAACACCCCAGGGATATCACATGATCGGAGGGAAGAAAACCCCTCCCCCTAGGACGTAATATCCTCATATAACATCACATCTGCATAGGTTCAGCTGGGAGTCTCCATTGCAGATTCCATGAAAAAGTGATGCAGCATATACAGTAACGCTATTGTTTCTGTTCAAATGATGAACAACATGACAGAAACTTTACAGACTTGATTACAGTATATGGAGATGAAGCGCCCATTCTCCCTTTAGTTTTTAGGGGTTACGGAAGTGGTTGTTTCAAAACTCTAACTAGAGAGAACAACACACATTATGGCTATATATGGCCTCCTCTCCATCATCTCTTCATCTTTGGGATCTCGGACCTATCAGACATTTTTATGGTTTGTTTTGTGGATCTGCCATGGTTGTGTCTGAAATAAAGGATGAGGAAGAGATAATACAGAAACAGTTTGTACTTCATTGCTTATTTAGGTTGTTTAATATTGCATATACTGCCCTATAGAGCCAGCCATACAGTGCCCACTATAACAGTGCAAGTAATACAGTGTCAGCCATACAGTGCCACCATAACAGTGCAAACAATACAGTGTTCACCATAACTAGCCATAAAGGGGCAGCCATACAGTATCATCCATATGGTGCCACTATAAGGCCATGTTCACACGGATTATTGACGGCGTAACTGCGGGACGGATTTTGCCCGCAATTACGCTGTGTGCTCCGGAGCGGGGGCGGGGCGCGGCGGGGGGGTGGTTGCTGCTCGCCGGCCCCGTAGACATCCATTATTCACGGCGCGTATCCCGCCATGAATAAATGACATGTCACTTCGTCACGAAATACGGCGAGCGGGGAGAGGAGACTGAATCCATAGTTCTCTATGAGAACTGTGGAATACCGTAATGAATCGGACGGATTTCAGCCGTATTTCTCACAGTGCGGTGCGAAGTACGGAACAAAATCCGTCCCAAAATAAGCCGTGTGAACATGGCCTAACAGTGCCAGTCATACAGTGCCAACCATACAGTGTCCACCGTAACAGTGCAAGCCATACCATGCCAGCCATTTATTGCCCACCATAACAGTGCCCACTCTACAGTGACAGCCATAAAGTGCCCAGCATAACTGTGCCCACCATAACAGTGGCCGCCATACAGTGACAGCCATAAAGTGCCCAGCATAACGGTGCCCACCATGACAGTGCCCGCCATACAGTGCCACTATACCAGTGCCAGCCATACAGTTTCCACCATAACAGTGCAAGCCATAGTGTCAGCCATACAGTATCAGCCATATGTTGCCATTATAACAGTGCCAGTCATACAGTGCCAACCATACAGTGTCCACCATAACAGTGCCAGTCATACCATGCAAGCCATTTATTGCTCACCATAACAGTGCCCACCATACAGTGACAGCCATAAAGTACCTAGAATAACAGTGCCCACCATAACAGTGTCCGCCATACAGTCACTGTCATACAGTGCCACTATAACAGTGCCAGCCACACAGTTTCCACCATAACAGTCCAAGCTATTCATTGCCCACCATAACAGTGCAAGTCATATAGTGCCTACCATAACAGTGCCAGCTATTCACTGCTCACCATAACAGTGCCCACCAAACCATGCCAGTTATAAAGTGCCCAGCATAACAGTGCTATCAGTGAAATGCAGCTAATAAAAGATGAAAATTATTTTTTTAAGTAAAAGTACAAAGATAAAGCATGTTTGTGTCCTGCTGGCTGGGGATGGCACAGATAGGCACTGGGGGCCACATGTTGTGCCCTTGTGGTCATTGGGGTCCATTATGAAACAGATCTAGCACTATCGTTCTTTTGTTTTTCTGCTTGTTTGTGAGAACAGAAAAATGGCAGTAGTGATGCAGATGTGGCCTAATAGGGTCATGTGCTCGAGCCTTGCTGGGATGACAGTGAGTGGGTATTGGAAATCAAGGCTTCAGCATTGAGGATCAGAGCCTTATTATGTATAGATTTTACGGTGACCCCTGAGCCTATGGGTACAAGAGCATAGCATTAATATTAATAGTACATATTTTCGCTCATCAATTTGCACTTCAGAAAATGTCTCAGTTGTTGGATGATCTTTGCATATTTCTAAAACACATTTACCAAATGATGACATGAACATAAGTTAGGCATACGTCCTACAGATAATACTAACAGTCCTGAGACTCTATGACTCATAGTCTTGCAGAAATAAATTTGCATCCTGCACAGAGTGTCGGGATATAATTTAATAATGTGATAATCTTGATGTTGATTTGAATGAAAACTAGAACGCGGTGAGGCATTCTTATAAGGCATTTTGCACTTTTACCATCAAATATGGGACTTCTACTTAGAAAACCCAGAAAGAAGTGCAGCTCTGCTTAAGAGGGGTTATCTCAATACAAAGATTAGCTTTCAGCATGTAGGGAACAGTACATGAAGATTATTTCCAAATAGATTGCTTTGTTTAATTTTCTTTGCTAAGGGGATAAAAGAGATTTTATCAGCTCTAAGTGCGCTCAGGTTTTTCTAGGTTACTGACCTGCACTCCCTGCTGTTTGTCTTATCTGATAGCAGGGATGATGTCATCACACGGGTCGCCACACAGAACTGCCAGCAATTTGAGGGCTTAACTTTTATCTGATCTAATAAATGCAACCAATTACTACTGTTTACTTAAGTTCTAGAGTTCTGGAGCTTCTCTGGACTTGAGAGCAGGAGATGTTTATCTAATGTCAGAGTAATTAACAGATGTTTGAAGATGAGACCTGATATGCTTGCTAATCACCCACAGCCTGACCAGGAAGAGACAGGATGCAAGAATGAAAGCTGCTCTGTGAAACAGCGAGGTGAGACAACCCCTTTAAAAAGATTGAAATAGACAAATCACCAGGTCCTGATGGTATACACCCCTGTGTCCTAAGGGAATTAAGTAAGGTCTTAGAAGGTCTTTGTTTTTAATATTTGCAGACTTTTTAGCAAATGTGGCGACAATGTTCAAAAAGGGGTCAAAAAATAATCCTGGAAACTAAAGGCCTGTAAATGTAAGCTCTGTTGCGGGTTTGCACAGTAGAATATCGATCTTTGCAGATGATAAAGTAATACACACAATAGAGGATAATGTGTTATTACAAAGGGATCTGGATAAGTTGGAGGCCTGGGCAGAGAAATGGCAGATGAGGTTTAACACAGATAAATGCAAGGTTATGCACATGGGGAGGAAAAATCCATTACATGATTACTTGTTAAATGGAAAAATACTTGGAAAAAGTGACCTGGAGAAGGACTTGGGAATCCTAGTGGACAGTAAACTTAATTGTAGCAGCCAGTGTCAGACAGCAGCTGCCAAGGCAAACAGGATTATGGTGTGTATTAAATGATAGTGCAATGATGGGCTTATTCCCCATATACAGTCATGGCTGACCCACATGGATATGTTACATTTTGGGCACATGCACAGGAAAGACATTGAAGAGCTTGAACAGGTACAAAGGCGGCAACAAAAATAATAAAAGGGACTGGGTGGACTACAGTACCCAGAAAGATTTGCAGGATTAGGGTTATTTAGCTTAGAGAAAAGACGCTTCGGGGGGGGGGGGGGGGACATAATAAATATGCGTAAATATATTAAAGGTCAATATAGAGATCTCTCCCAGGATCTATTTATACTCAGGATTGGATCCATAACAAGGCGGCAGCCACTAGAAATCCACATAGAAAGGGATTCTTTACTGTAAGAGCAGTGAGACTGTTGAACTCTCTGCCAGAGGAACTTGTCATGGTGAATTCACAAAGTTCAAAAAGGGTCTGGATGCGTTTCTAGAGTGAAATAATGTATCAGGTTATAGTGACCAGGAGTCTTGAGAAGGGTCGTTGATGCAGATTGGAGTTGGAAAGGAATTTTTAAAATGAAGACAATTGGCTTCTACCTCTAGATACAATAAGCTTAACTGGATGGACGTCTGTCTTTCCTCAGCCTCACAAACTATGTTACCATGTAGTTATTAGAAACAATGCCAGGTCCAATCAAATTCTTCACCAGGGTATCTGCTTTATTGGTGAGTCTGTCATCTTCTGCACAGAGGGTGAGACGGGCACACTATTCATATGTTATGCCACTATCAGTATATCTTCTCCAATGGGTCTTATTTATCAAAATGCAGTTAATTTGGCCTTGTTGCCCATTGATCTCCATCAAACAGAGCTCAGATTTTATTTCCTAAACCGTTCTGCAAAAATTAGAGCTGTGATTGGTTGTCATGAATAAAAAGGTGTGTGGCAGGGGTGTCAAACTCATTGACTCTGAGGCCACATCAGCATTATGGTTGCCCTCAAAGGGCTGTTCGTAAGACTGTATAAAAGTAACTGCTCCCTAACATATTGTTACAGTACAAATGCACCAAATGGAAGGCTTTCTATGGTGCATGTACCTTTCTTATTGGTTTCTGATACATTTGTTTTATTACAGATGTTATAATGGGCCATGTGGTCATTAAAAGGCCAAGATATCATTTAAAGGTGTAAAATATACTTCCATATGTTTAGCAGTGAGCTTCCTAGTTTGGAGGCTGGCTATGGTGCCTGGGTCGAGCTGTCAGAGCTCTGCCTCCGACTGGGAGTTGCTGAACGTCGGAGTGTGGAAGTGCGAGCTCCGCATCCACGATGGTGTCTACTCCCTGTGCTGGTGCCGCCGCTGCTGCCTCTGCCAAGCTCTGATTGTTTCCTCCAGGAGAGGTGCAGAGCTGGACCCTTTATATCCTTTCTCACTGGGTCTGAGTTCTCGACGGCCACATAAAATGGCATGGCAAGCTGGATTTGGCTCATGGGCTTTTGAGATTGACACATGTGGTATATAGGATAACTTGTCATTGTGATTACTGTTGTTCTTGCAAGTACTTCTGGTTTGGTACTGGTGTAACTTCAAGCCTTTTTGGCCATAATGCAAAACCTGCAACAGAGTCCCAAATTATCATGCATCACTTATAATACTGTTGTCTATTTATGTGGCAGAGAGGTCTTTGAATCCCCTTAATGAGGTCTTCAAAGATTTTTAAAAAATC
Source organism: Phyllomedusa bahiana (assembly GCA_025379985.1). NCBI lineage: Eukaryota > Metazoa > Chordata > Amphibia > Anura > Hylidae > Phyllomedusa > Phyllomedusa bahiana. The sequence goes on from JAODAL010018177.1 coordinate 59,529, forward strand.
CCCCAGTGCCTGGAACTGTTACAAAATGTAAGAAAAATTCTGTGCTCACTTCTGAAGCTGCTCAACACTCAAATTTCCCAAGCACGGTGTACACTCAAAAGTTGTGCTCGCGGTATCCACATAACATACAGCTGGGATACCAATACCTCCGATCCAAGCTGTTTAACCCTTAGATGTCTCAGTCAATAGCAGCCGTGGCTCCTACATGGTTGACAGAGGTAAGTAATAAAACAAAGTGCAAAAAAAAGTTTGAAACAAGATAAAATGAAAAAAAAAACAAAACACACAATGCATTTCTCCAATAAAAAACACTTGTATGAAAACTGTCTAGGTCTAAAACTTTCTTTATTGCCCATAGCAACCAATCAGAGCTCATTGCAACCAATCAGAGCTCATAGCGACCAATTAAAGCTCATAGCAACCAATCAGAGCTCATAGCGACCAATCAGCGCTCCCCTTTAATTTTTCCAGAGCACTATATGAAATGAAACGGGCCCTCTGATTGGTCGCTATGAGCTCAGAATGGTTGCTATGAGCCCTGATTGGTCACTATGGGCTCTGATCTGTTCCTATAAACTCGGATTGGTTGCTATGGGCTCTGATTGGTTGCTATGAGCTCAGATTGGTTCTATTGAGCTCTGATTGGTCTGCTATGAGCTCTGATTGGTCGCTATGAGCTCTGATGGTTGCTATGAGTCTGATTGGTCGCTATGTGCTCTGATTGGTCGCTATGAGTCTGATTGGTTGCTATGAGCTCTGATTGGTTGCTATGGGCTCTGATTGGTGGCTATGAGAAACAAAAAGAGTTTTAGACTTAGACCGTTTTCATACATGTGGCCTTTAGGGTGACATGTGTAAACGGGACTGCACCAGTTTTCTGGTCTACTTTGAGGCAAAAAATAGTTGTACCCCAAAACAGTGTTGAGTCTTGGCGCAGTTTGCACTACACACGACACTTTGAAATGCGCCATGCAAACCCATACCATGGCTGAGACAATGTTTGCCGCTTAACACTCTTTCATACGTACTGTCATATTCTACACTCCTCTATATTGATTATAGAAACAATTTATACATGTCATTTTTAAAAAAGACACAAGTATTCATACCAATTTGTAAAACCATTATTATTCAGTCTCACAAAAAGTATAACAAAAAATTATCATTGGTAATATTTTTTTTTTAATATTAAAGGGGTTGTCTCACTACATTAATTCATTTTACCTCAGTCCTGTTTCATTTTGAATTCAGGGGTGTGTTTACTGGCTTCTACTAGGCTGCAGAAGAAGCCAGGTCTGTAACTATAGCAACCAACGCAGGCAGCCTATCATGAGAGATCAAACAGGTCTGTAGCTATAGGAACCAGTGCTGGCAGTCTATCATGAGAGATTGAACAAGTCTGTAGCTATAACACCAAATGCTGGCAGCCTATCAGGAGAGATTGAACAGGTCTGTAGCCATAGCAACCTGAGGAGGTGATGCAGCCCATACAAGAGGGAATATCTCGGAAAAGGTAGGACACTGTTAATGGACACATATTGCAAAGTGACTTGTTTTTACAAGATCTTTAACATAAAAAGCAGTGATTCTTGTAGTGAGACAACCCCTTTAAGTTTCAGTTATGAAGTAGAAGAGTGGACGGGAGCAGAACCTTGTAAAAAGGAGGTGGAGGGACACCAAAAGGAAGTGTGGTCTATAAATGGGATATGTTTTTTTGTCTTTGACACATGAACCTCCTTGAAGACCATTTGTGTGCTTTACACTCCCTAGGCTAGAACAGGTATGTAACTTTTTAATGTCCATGGAAATTGGTGACAAATTGTCGCTACAGTACAATTTGGTGGCCGCAGTTCCCTGTTGTGCGGCTCTTGACATAGAACCAGAGAAACCTCTTCCTAAATTATTTCATTTAAGAATACAGTCCCTGGTAACTGAGAATATTAAGAACGGTTGCTCTACGGTTCCAGCAGAAATGAATCCATTATAAGTCGTCTGACATGGCGTTCTATCATCCTTTGTTTTAATATTTATATTCGCTGCTTTGATCCCTCCTCCCCCCACTGATGAGACTGACAACTGATAAGACCTGCCGGGGAGAGACCTGTCATCAGAGGCGTCACCACTAATCCTAATGTCACTATACATGACTGATGTGACAATGCCATATATTAACACTACATGACAATAACAAAGATTCAATAACACCACCCGACAGCTGACGGATGTGACAGACGTTCGCTGAGTAATTGCGATGAAGTATAATCAACCAGAAATTTTCTCTTTCCTGTTAAAACGAAGCTAAAATACTGTATCAATAATTCATGAACCGCTCCAATACAATCGTAAGGTGCTGAAATGAGGTATGTACAGGCCTGGCTATTCTCTGAGATAAAAGTGTTGGTAGCATTACCTTAGATGCTATAGAAACAGTTCACAATGACTTGTTTTATATCGCCCATTTTACCAGTCTTATATTATGCTGTAAGTCACCGTCGGCATTGGAGAAGTTTGATGGATAGGCCCGTGGTACCTCCTGGAGAGTGGGTTTATAATAGAGTTATAAACCTTCAAGAGCAAGAGAAATGGATTTACATAGATGCTTCACTGATATGAAAAGCCTGAAGCTTTGATGCAGAGATGCAAGAGGAAAGAAATCTCCAACATTTTAGATTGAAAGGTTCTAATGGGGATTGTATAAATATGAATGAGGCCTCGAAAGGACCAGGAAACCCAGAACTTGGCACAATCTCAATTATAACGAAAACTATTGTATATCCTTATACTGTACCCCCTAGTACAGACATCAAGTTCCCACCAAGAGCATCATGGAATAAAGCAGCTGTTATTGGGCTCTTGGAGTTAGGGGTCCGTTGCACATGTTCATGAGTCATGAACTGGACTTCTTGTCTCAAGTAGTTGGGGGTGTAGTGATGTCAAGCAGCAGCTAGAAAGGGCCAACATTTTATATTGAATAGTTCTAATGGGGTTTAAGTATGAATGAGGTCCTAAAAGGACTGGAAAGAATGGAATTTGGTACAATCTATATTTTACTAAAAAATATTGAATATCTTGATACTGTACCTCTAGTATAGACATCTGGTTCCCAACAAGAGCATCATAGAATAAAGCAGCTGATATTGGGCTACTGGAGTTAAGGGTCTGTTGCACATGGTCATGAGTCATGAACTTGACTTCTAGTTGGGGGTATGGTGATGTCAAGCAACAGCTGGAAAGGGTCAACATTTTATATTGAATCGTTCTAATGTGGTTTATTTAAGTATGAATGAGGTCCTAAAAGGACTGGAAAAAATGGAATTTGGTACAATCTATATTTTACTAAAAAATATTGTATATCTTGATACTGTACCCCTAATACAGACATCTGGTTCCCACCAAGAGCACCATGGAATAAAGCAGCTGATACTTGGCTCCTGGAGTTAGGGGACCATTGCACATGTTCATGAGTCATGAACTGGACCTCTTGTCTCAAGTAGTTGGGGGTGTAGTGGTGTCAAGCAAGAGTTGGAAAGGGAGAACATTTTATATTGAATAGTTGTAATGTAGTTTATTTAAGTATGAATGAGGTCCCAAAAGAATTGGAAAAACCCCAATTTGGTACAATCCATATTTTACTAAACAACATTGTATGTCTTGATACTGTACCCCTAGTACAGACATCTGGTTATCATCAAGAATCAAAGAGTAGAGCAGCTATTATTGGACTTCTGGAATTATACATGTTTATAAGTCATGAATAGGACTTATTGTGTCAGGTAGTTGGGAGTATGGTTGTGTCAAGCAGCTGCTGGAAAGGGATAACATTTTTAATTGAAAGGCTTTAAAGTGTTTTTTTATAAATATGAACTCTCGCAGGTGTCAGTAGCGGATCCACTTGATCATGGTGAGAGATGACTTAAAGGATCACCCCAGGGAGCAAAGTCTAAGGAGCCCCTCGGTGTTCACCAACAGGACTAGGACAAGGTATTATGGTTCTCTGGGCAAAAAAGGCATATAGCGTCCCACCTCAATGGAAACTTCATCCTACTCCATCACTCCTTGTGCCCCCTTCCTGTCTGGGATGAAGTGAGGCCCTTGGTGGTTGCCTACCTCCGCCTACCTGTCATCCCAGCTCTGTTCTCCAGAGTCCACTGTAAGGTGAGATGGACGTCTCTGCAGGGGACTTCCAGGTTGCTACCCCTGACGTGGCCGCAGTGACAGGGAAAGTGTTGGGATGGTACGGGAGGCGCAGGCAAAATATAGTTGTTATACAAGCAGTAGTTCAGGGCAAGCAGCAGGCAGAAGTGGTGAGGCCACTCAAGGTAATGTTAAGGCAGGCAGCAGGCAGAGAATAGCTGTGGTCACAAGCAGAGGTTGTAGTTCGGACAGCATAAAGGTAAGACACTTGGCACTTAGAAAAACACATCAATACACTGGTGTGGGAGAGCGGAGGAAGTGATCCAATAAAGGGCTCAGTGCCTGCTGATCGATAATCAGCAGAGCACTGGTCCTTTAAATTTCAGCAAGTCAGCCAGAGTTACTAAGCGGGAGTAGAGCAGGGGTGGGGAGAGGCGAGTAGTGAGTGGACCAGAGACAAGACCGCCTCCGTCGTCCAGAACACGGCCCGTGGAGCACATTGAGACATGAATGAACGCGCAAAAGCAACATGAACCCCAGAAATTCGCACAAACCATGTTATATTGAAAAAAATATTGTATTACCTGATATTGTACCCCTACATATATAGACATCTGGGGAGACATGTATGAACAGGTCTCCTGTCTGACATATGTACGAAAGGTTGTGCTCCAAAAACTGGAACAAGTCCGACAGCACGGACCCTTTTGTTTGCATCAGTACTAAGGGGGGCAGGGAGTGGGGGTTGCGCCACATTCATGGGATAAGACATATTTATGAATGGGGCGCAAAACTGTTGGACAAATCCATGCTAATTTCAAAGTGGCGAGGTTGAGCCCAATTAACCTTATTAATTAACCTAATTAATTTTCCAGTAGAAATTGAACTCAATGCATTAATCTCTATGGAGAAGAACAAAAGCGCATAAACGTCAATCATACTTTAAATGTTTCTTTCTGGTATGTCACAATTGCCTCCTTCCTACAGAGCTGTCAATTTCAATCTTGTGGTCAGAATGTTGCAAGAGATAAGTAGTCATTAGTGTCAATCATTGTTAAGAACAGTTCGTTGAGTTTAATTTCTAATGAAAAATTAATTAAGTTAATTGTAAAATTTAGCTTAGATTTTTTAATTTTTCATTTTATTCTAATTAAATTCTTATGAAAATATATCTTTTTATACTTTTAAATTGTATGTTAATTTTCATTCATCAAAATGTCATTGGGTCAGTAGGTCAGGATTTGCATGCTGTATAAACTTTTTAGCAATTTTTTTTGTTCAAATACTTATATATATATATTTTTGCACTAAATTAAATCAAATTAATTTTAATCAGATGATGATTACTGTTTGAATTTTATTTTCCTGCTTCCAGCCTTTATTCTACATATGGCAGTAGCCGACTCCCGAGGTCTCACTGGGACCTGAGATGCACCAAGCAGGATCACTACAACAGTTTCTATTCACTGACAGGATAATCTAACAACTTTTATTGTATTTCTAGCCTGCTGTGATATGCTAATACTACGATAATTCCTTCAATATCCAATTGAGAATGGGAGTTAATGCAGATGCTGTATTGGTTTAATAATTTTATATCATATCATTTTATATTCATTTTATATTCTATAATTTTATCTGGTTTTATATCATAGATTACTTTAGTGGTGTTATTTGGGAAAGAACTGGTATTTTGTTCAACTCCAAACCTCAGCATATTATTTCTTTGGAATATTTGATTACCTCAGCTCCCATCATCCTTCAGCGGGTTCCTCCTAGGGAAACTTTCGTATGTCCAGCCCTGAGGAAAGGAATTATTCAATGGGACCATTCATCCAAGCTTGCCGGTCACCTGGGAATTCGAAAAACTTTGTTGCTGATATTTCGACACTATTGGTGGCCTAATCTTGTTCAAGATGTCAAAGATTTTGTTCTCTCTTGTTCTACTTGTACTCGTAATAAATCTTCACATCTCAAACCCTACGGACTACTACAACCTCTACTTATACTTGAGAAACTTTATTGCTTGGGACTTCATTACAGATTTACCTCAATCCTCTCAACATACAGTCATTTAGATGGTTACTGATCGTTTTTTTTCCAAGATGTTTCATTTTGTACCTCTTCCAGGTTTGCCTTCTCCTCAATTGGCCTTCCACTTCTTCCAGCATATTTTTTGTTTACATGGTCTGCCTCTCAATATTGTGTCAGATCATGAGGTACAATTTGTCTCCAAGTTTTGGCATGCACTCTCTACCATCCTCAATCCAATGGACAAGTATAAAGGGCTCCTCCTGTACACGCTGCACCTCGGCTGTCACCGCAAGTGTTCACGCCAGGGATGGCAATCTGGAAATCTTCCACAGTGACGTCCATCTCGCCTTGTGGTTGGCTCTGGTGAATACCATGGGGCTCCTTAGACTCCAGCGTGGTTCAAAGCCATCTCTCGCAGTGGCTCAGAGGATCCAACTCCTGTGTCTGTGACGATTACCCGCATGTGTGATACCTGTATTGTAGTTTTAATACTTTTTTAATATGTGCCCTTTTTTGTCTTATTTTGCCTTAGCATTTGTTTCTTTGTAGTCTGTTCATCTCTATAAAATAGTCAACACTTCATTTTTGTTTCTTCGTATACTTCAAGCTAGCCCAGTAGCTCAGAACCCAATAATGGATACAACCATCCCAGAAGAGTTAGCAGTCCAAACAGGAGCCTTATTGGGCTAATCTGCTAATTTTATTACAACTTTTTTAGGACACTGATGGCCTTTTAAAATAAAAAAGCTGATAAGCACTTCTATTCTCTCTTTGCAGCCATTCTCCCTATATGGGATATTTTACTTTACTTGCTGGCTTGGACCAAATGATAAGTCACCCCAGCAGCCACGTGCCACTGCTTTTGCAGGAGTTTTAAAAACTCTACCATCCCCACTGTGCTAAAATATGAAATTAGCTGGTATTCCCCTCTCCTGTCACCACTAGTAGAGCTCTAATGTCCACTGCCAGTCCCTTACCAATGATGTCATGTTAATAGTACACATGATGTCACAGACAATCACAATACATGTAAGCAAATGACCACTTAGGCCAGTGGTTGAGTGGTTGCCTTCAGTGTCACATTGACTGTGAATGTGACTTCATCAGTGAGGGGCTGGCTGGGGAAACCCTCCAGAGCTCTGATGTCGTCTCAATAACGCAATAGGATTATGAGAGTATTGGTTAATTTTTTATGTCAGCACAGTGTGTGTGGGGTGCAGTAGGGAAGTTTTTGAAAGTCTTTCAAATATCCTTTAAAGCTCTCAATGCCAATTCTCCCCATAAGTGGTTGGGGGAGAGATGGAATTAGCATGCAGAATTGTAATACCTGATCCTTTTGCTCTCCTTAATGAATGCCTCCATGTCTGGTAGTCGCCATCTTTCATCTTTCTGTTGAAAACACACTCTCAGCAAGTATGCATGTGTAATGGGGCATTAAGAGGAATAGCTGACAGATGAACAAGTATTTGTCTGACATGCTATTGAAGATATATGGGCACCTTCACTTCTGGGAGTCCATAGACTCCTGATGCCACATAGGAGAACAGCAATGTTATATGTGGACACACAATGATTGAAATATTCATTGTAATCTTGCGCCTTTGTTTTGGTTTGGTAAAATTCAACTGAAATCTACATATTAATATATATATGAATGAATTTGGGTCAGACCAAAGTGAATATTGATGAAAATCACCAAAGTATCGACCTAAACTGTACCCCTATGTTCAATTTAGGGTTTTTACTATGTTTCAAGGGGTTAACTTACTGCTCTGGACTGAGGGTGGCATGGAACAGTTTATTAACCCATAAAAACCTTAAAAAAAAACCCCTTAGCCCAACTTATGGTTAGTTAGGGATAGCGTTAGGTGCAGAGAAACAATTAGGGCTTGGGATGTCCAGAACCCAAATTTTTTCTCAAGTTTGATCAAACCACTGGGATAGAGTTAGGCTCAGAGAAACAATTAGGGCTTGGGATGTCCAGAACCCAAATTTCTTCTCAAGTTTGTTCAAACCACTATCGAATCGCACAGGGGCCTATTCAAGCAACACTAGTTAACTGCACAGAGAGGTAATCATGCTGTAAAAATGAATACCTAATCCTTGTGCTGCATGCAGATCTTACGGAAGATGATGACATTACAGTAGACAGTGGTCCAGGTATATCTTCAGCTCTGGGGCACAAGACCCTTGAAAAGGTCACTTGGAACCAAAGCAAAAGAAATTGCAAAAAAATTAGTATACAAAATACCGGTACAAACTGTGTAGAATGTTAACCCATAGATCTCAAGGCCACCAATGGGTCAGAGATGAATATATCTGCCCTATGGGAAATTGCTCCACACTATTTAGGAGTTGTTTTTGACTTTCTCTGGATCAATCGAGGTTTGTAAATATATATGGTTAAAGTTATTGAACTTGATCTATCAACTCGTTAGCTATGAAGAAGAGAATCTGTAACATGTTATCTAAACTGGGCCCAGTAAGAAATATATTCACTGCTGGTGTCAATATTTTTCTGTCTGTCCCTTATGTCAAATAAATCTGAGCAGTCAGTCCAATGATGGAGAGCAGTACAAGGCTAGGTAGACTAGGTGCTTAAAGGGGTATTCCCTCCATACACATTGATGGTATATCGATAGGTTATGAGTCCGTTGTCAGTACTAGAGACTCAGGCTATGTTGGCTTACATACAAGAAAACCTCCAGAAGGCCATGAATAAGGAGCTTTTGCTCCGAAATGCGTCGGCTGTGTTATAACCTGCTATTCATCATGTTTTGACTTTTTAATATATATATTTTTTTCAATAAAATTCTGAGACGTTTTTAAATTTGTATATGGAAGAATTTGCTGGATCCTTTCGATTTGATTGAATGTATATTGTCTCAAGAGGCTGCTTTTCCTGCACCCGGGCGTGCATCCATATCATTAATGCCAGGTGAGCTGACTACTACTTGTACATATGTTTAAACCTCCAGAAGGGGTTTATTTGTAAGTCCTTCTCTCCAGCTTGGGCCAGGTTCTTCTTCGTAGAGAAAATAGACAGTTGTCTATGTATTGATTACTGCGGTGTCAATAAGATAACCGTAAAGAACCGTTAAGAACTGAACTCTCTGGCTCTATGAAGCCAAGATTTTTTCAAAATTATACCAGCGGGGAACATACAATCTCATTTAGATCCATGAGGGGGAAGATGGCCTTCAGTACTTGTGATGGGCACTTTGAGTACCTGGTTATGCCTTTTGGATTCTGTAACACACTGGCAGTCCTCCAGGAATTCTTCAATGACTTATTTAGGAACCTCCTATACATTTGTGATGTTGTCTGTCTGGATGACATCCTGGTTTTCACACCCAATCCAGAGTCCCACCAGGTTCATACACGCCAGGTTCTGAGGCATCTATGAAATAATCATCTCTATGCCAAGTTAGAGAAGTGCCTCTTTCCCCAGAGCAGCCTCCTGTTTCTTGGTTCTATCATGTCTACATCGGCCTGCAGATGGACCCCGCTAAATTGCCTGCCATCCTGCAGTGACCGCGGCCCGTCGACCTTCGAGCCACACAGCGGTTCCTGTGTTTCACCAATTATTATATTCAATTAGTGCTACACTTCTCTGTGATGGTGGCTCCAATGGTGGCACTCAACAAGAATAATAACAACCCAAAGCTATGGCCACCAGAGGCTGAAGAAGCCTTCTCTAAGCTGAAATCAGCATTTGCCTCTGCACCCGTGTTTTCCAGGCCAGATACTGAGAAGCTATTTTTCTTAGAAGTTGATGCCTCTTCAGTAGGGGCCAGAATGGTCCATACACAAAAAGGTCCTAAAGGCAAGACCCTCACATGTGGGTTCTTTTCTAAGACGTTTTCCTCCGCAGAGAAGAATTACCGCGTAGGGGATTAGGAATTACTGGCAAAAAAACTGGCCTTGAAAGAATGGCGCTTTTGTACCCCCAAACGGACCAACCCACTGGTTCCTCTTCTTTTCCGATTTCTTAATTCATTTTCACCCTGCAGAGAGGAATGTCACGGTTGATGTCTATTTCTGTGCTTCTGACATGATAGGGGTAGAACTAGCTTGCAACAATTTGTTTTGCCGCGTCAAGACGACTGGGCCAGTTTGTTACCATGAGCAGAGTACACTCCAGTGTTGTGTTTGTTGCGCTAGAATTGATAGACCTTGTGATCAGTCGACTTGTTGACTCCAATGTTTTGCCTGGACGTCCACCTCTTGGCTTTGGAATGAATGGATGGACTTCATTTCATATTCTTCCAGCTGTCATGGATTCACATAATGCAGTTTGGCAATTATCTTGGACCAGAGACGCTATTGATGAGCTGGATGAGGCTGCTTCTCTTTTCTTGGGAAATATTCTTCATGGCTTCTCCTTGATTCAAACCAGTGACCTTTCACTTATGAATAAGCCTAATAACACACTAAGCTATTAGGGAATGTGAGAACAGGTTGTTATATGTAGTACACAAGGAGAAAAAAATTGTCCCACCACCAGGAGCAAAACAGTAACAATGCAGTTACATGACAGGAATATTCATAACTAAGCTTATGCTAAATAGTTGCAAGACAAATTGATGTATGAGAGCCAAGATGATTGTCTATAAAATAATGGTCATCTCACATTCAATGCTGTAGTAAATGGTGAGATTTGAAGCCCGAAAGTTAAAAGTTCAAAACTTTGTTACCCTTCTGCCTGTCAGTCTATTTGCACATGGTAATTGAATTGCCCCTTAGCTGTTCGGTCAATACCAGTCTTGATACTGTGATCCACCCATTCTCTCAACCACTTTGGTTGCCCTCTTCTGCCTCCTCTCACTCAGCTGTTTCTTTTTTATACACTGGTGGCAAAATCTTACACAATATTGTAGTTTTGTATAGAGGCAAAACTATATTGTTGTCATGAGCTTCAATACTTCTGTTGGATCCCATTAGTTTATTTGCCTTGGCAGCAGCTGCCTGGCATTGGGCCTAAAGTTGTGTTTACTGTCCTCCGAAATCCCCAAGTCTTTTTCAGTAGTAGCATTACCCAGTTCATGATATTATAAATGTCATTTGCCATTTCTTTGCTCAAACCTCCAACTTCCCCAAATCCCTCTGTTACACTACAATATGTTACTCTGTATTGATGACCTTGAAGAGCCTAGAGGTGGTTGTCCTGGTGATTGCAACCCCATAATTACAGCCTTTTGTGATAAACCATTTTTATTTTTTGTTATTGCTGGAATGCATTCTGCTTACAAATTGCAGGCTTGACACCTGCTTACAGCTGTGTACCTCTCTAATGGTGGCCATAATGGAGCCCTACTTTTCATTTTCAAAAGAACAGAATCCATTTACCAATGTGTTTTACAATGGATATAATTCTATTTTGTTACATTTTTTGCACATTATAACAACATAAGATAGTTTAATAATAAATTTGCACATTTCATGCAAAACATCAAATGACTATGGAACAAAAACACCAAGGCTGTGAATTATGGCATAAAGATTTCCAATGGAACGAGCTCCAAAGAATTGCATTGTTCATCGGCGGAAAGCTGACTAAAAATCTCTCTGTCACCTAAAATTGCAAGATATGTAAAACTCAATGCAAATGTTTAATTAAAAAAAAACTAGTCCATGTAAAATCCTACAAGCTAAATCACAGTCTTTTGCTCTAATGCTATCAAAATGTGAATACATGTGTTACAAAATGGTTTATATTGTAAGATATAACAAAAGCCTTTCATTGTACCTTCTACATGCAAGTTAATGTAGTTCGGGAATTCAGGCAGGGTTTCAGATTTAAAGGCTATGTCCATCGTTAAAGGCCATTTCACAGTTTATATAGATATATTCTGTAAATAAATCTATGGGTGACATATATGAATTTTGCCATTTAAAAGCCAAATTTCATGCACATAATATTATATAGATGTGCCTGATTTATGAACCTGTTCTACTGCGGGTCATAAATCAGGCGCATTCTAGCGCTAAGGCGACACTTCTGGCTCAGGTAAACCACTTTGAAAGTGCTCTACCTGTTCCAGCAGTAATGCGCCTAGAATTGACGTACTGAATCTATAAATCTATAGCTTTGTTCAAGTGCTCCCTGCCTCCCGCACGCGCCCCGAAATCAAGTCCATTAAAAAGTGCCATGGGCGCTCTGATACTGGCGTATAGGAGGCATTACACTAATGCGAACGGGGCTGTGTCCGGTGTTGGGCTAAAAATACACCAGACTTCTGGCGCAGTCCCATTCATACATGCTGCCCTAAGTATTCACAATTTTGCAATGGAGAAATTCACTGGGAAAACAATGGTGCTTTGCCATTGGGAATATTAGGCTGCTGTTGTGAACATCCCAGGCAGATTTAACTCCTTAACGACCCCCCACCGTCTTTTGATGTCGGGCTTTTCAAGTCATTCGTCTGCAGCGACATTTTTTGCCGTCGCTGCAGACATCGGAGTTTGCAGAGCCCAGCGCCGCAGCAGCGCTGAGAACGGGGTTGTACTACACAGCCCTGATCCCAGCGCAGCTCCTGCAAGCAACGGGGAGTGGGGGAACCTCCGCTCGCCGATGCTTTAACCCTTTGATTGCGGCGGATCGTCACCGCAGCGCAATCAAAGGGTTTTCCTGCTCTTTCGGGTGATTGGAACACCCGGTGACCCAACAGAGCCTGGGGAACGGCTGCACAATTAGCCCTGGGGACCTAGAGTAGCCCCAGCGCTGTCTGTGTAATAAGCCAGTGATCAGGGCAGACTGTGTGCTGCCCTGACTGCAGCCTGTGTCATACTGACACAGATTATAATGTATTAGCATATGTGAATATGCTAATACATTACTAAATGTAAAAATAAAAAACTCACAGACATAAATCTAATTTTACCTATTTGGGTTAAATTTGTAGCAAAATTCACAGTGAAGAAAAAAACCCAATTAAAAAATAACTTTTACTTGATATACATTAAAAGTTGCCCTTCCAAAATGGAGGACCCACAGCAAAAACACCAAAATTTGTTCTCCTAGAGGGGAGAGATGCTAGTTCCCCTTTAAAATCTAGATTATCCCAAAAAAGTAGTACTGACCCAAGGGTGAAAATCGCCCCTTCGGCGGAGTAGTCGCCCCAACAGGAGCGGGGCCCCCCTATTGGAGCGCACCCTAGGTCAGACACCCATTGATAGCAATTCCTAAAAGGATATCAGCAAGACTCCCAAAATGTGCTTAGACACTCTAGGAGAGACAATTCTATCCACATAAAATCATTCTTTTAGTCAAAAGCACAAAAAAACAAAAAAAAAAACAAACGTTCTGTTGTGTCCTTGATTCAAAACCCGTGGGATTTGTTCAAGACCCGACGCGTTTCCCCCCAAACGATCATTAGGGTTCATCAGGGGTAACAAAAGAACATTTAGCCACAAGACTAAAATCACAGCATACATAGACTAAAGGATAAAAATACTTAGCAATGATATCCTTAATGGTGGTAATGGTGGTCCACCAACACCTTATTTTTATCTTTGATTATCTGATAATGATCCTCAGGTGGCGATACTTCATGCTTCCCTTTTTATGGGGAGCATGGTTGCATGGCAGTATCGTCCACCTGAGGATCAGACACATCAATGAATTTGTATCTTATTGGATTATCTTGACGGCATTACCACCATTTAGGACATCATTGCTAAGTTTTTTTATCCAAATTTGTCTATGTATGCTGTGATTTTAGTCTTCTGGCTAAATGTTCTTTTGTTACCCCTGATGAACCCTATATGATCGTTTTGGGGGGAAACGGTCGGGTCTTGAACAAATCACACGGGTTTTGAATCAATGACACAACAGAACGTTTGTTTTTTTTTGTTTTTTTTTGGCTTTTGACTAAAAGAATGATTTTATGGGGATAGAATTGTCTCTCCTAGAGTGTTTTTAGCACATTGGAGGTCTTGCTGATATCCTTTTAGGAATTGCTTCAATGGGGGTGTTTTGACCTAGGGGTGCGCTTCAATAGGTGGGGGCCCCTCTGTTGGGGCGACTACTCCGCCGAAGGGGGCGAATTTTCACCCTTGGGGTCAGTACTTTCTTTATTGGATATCTAGATTTAGGGAACTAGCATCTCTCCCTCTCTAGGAGAACAAATTTTGGTGTTTTTGCTGTGGGTCCTCCATTTTGGAAGGGCACGCTTTTAATGTATATCAAGTAAAAGTTATTTTTTAATTGGTTTTTTTTTCTTCACTGTGAATTTTAAATGTAAAAATAAAACAAAAAAAAACATAGTTATCACTTCATGAGATTTAAAAAAAAAGTAAAAAACATAAAAAGTGTAAAAAAAAATAAAAAAATAAATAATAAAATAAAAATTATTTAATAAAAACTAATTGTGCATACATTACAAACAAAAAAAAACATACACATATTATGTATCCACACGACCGTAATAACCTGTAGAATTAATCTAACAAGTTATTAGGTGTGAAATGTGAATTGCGTAAAAAAAATAATTAAAAAAAACAAAAAGAAAATTTGAAAAAAATGTTAAAAAATTCTGCATTTATTTATAAGTGAACTTAAACTATTCCCCCATAAAGTACAACTCATTTCGAATAAAACGAGGCCTCTTACAATGGTCTTGAAAAAATAAAAAAGTTACACTGTTGAAACGCAAGGAGGAAAAAAACGAAAAAAATGTTTGGTCTTTAACTACTTTTCAGGTGTTGGTTTTTAAGGGGTTTTAAAGGAATACTTCAGTTTTTTTTTTTCTTAGTTAATTTAAAAATTGCTTTTGGTAACTGTAGTCCCAGTAACTTTGCTTTCTGCGCTAAATAAATGATTTTTGACTGATGCAACAGTCTCTGTTAGGTCACATGACTGCCTCTTTTTGGCAGAAAGACCCTTTTTGGGTGATTGTCAAAAAGAGGGGCTGCCAGCCAGTTTTAAGGGCATTAATGGGCATAGCGCATGAATGTATGAACTTGTCATAAATTTTTGGGTTGGTACACCTTGCTTTGGCACTTTGGGCCTTCGATGTGTTGCATGGTGCAAACTAACTGTTTTGGTGTACGAAGTTCATATCTGTTAGGTAGGGCTGCAACAGTTTTTTGGTGTAAAATACACCAAAGAAAAGGCAAAGCCCAATTCTGAGATGTCGCTCTTGGCATTTGTGCTGACAGAAAGTTTGTCTCTTATGCATTCCTATAGGCTGACTTTAACCCCCACAGGAATGCAGAAAAAGGATTCCTTTGGGGACACAACCCGAGGTGTATTTCAGCCACTCAAGTGAAGCCCATTTCAGTGGCGAGTGGGAAACCTGTTCAGTGCAGGTAAACAAAACTCTGGCACACTTTTCACCCGACGCAATTTCGAAAGAATAAAAAGAAAAAAATGGGTGATCCTTTAACCCCTTAAGCCCAACGCCTGAAAGTAGTTAATGACCAGAACATTTTTTTTGTTTTTGTTCTTGCTTTAAAAGTTTAAACTTTTTTTTCTTTTTAAAGAAGCAGTTGTATGGCCCTTTTTTTATTCGAGCAAATTGTCTTTATGGGGGGGTAGTTTAAGTACAAAAAAATTAAATTTCGTATTTTTTTTTTTTTTTTTTTTTACACCATTACATTTCACACTTAAATTGTTAGATTAATTCGAAGGTTATTTTGGTCGTGTGAGGTGGACTGGGCCGCGGGGGACGGGGAATCCCCCCGGGGGGCCCCCCCCAGCGCTGTGGGCCCCGGAGGCAGTGCCCTCGCTCCCGGGGCCGGCCGCGCATCCGGTATTGGACGCCGGGACCCGCGTCCCCGAGCCGCCGGGA